>PITA01029508.1:0-17802 GCA_004023965.1 Spilogale gracilis | reverse complement strand
AAAAAAAAAAAAAAGAAAGAAAAAGGAAATTATCTACCATAGCTATTAAAGATATTTTCTCCATGATAATACTATGAAGTCTGCCACCTAAAAAGTGCTCAATAAATATAAAAGAGAACATTCCTGTTTGTATATAAGAAGTACTATTCTGTGGCACACAGTGAGCTAGACTCTGGAATTACAATCTACTCAAAACCTTCTGTGGTTATTCCCTCTTCCCTTCTCTCCTGAGTTTAGGATAGGAACCCTCTCCTCTATATTCTCATATTGTCCTGTTTTCTCCACTCAGAACAATTTTAGACCATACTTATCTGTCCCTTCCTGACTATAAATTTCTTGAGGGCAGAGAGAAGTACTTGTCCCATGCTTTAGGATGGTGTCAGCTGTATAGAAGTATCTAGTGAATGTTTGGTGGTTGAAGGCATCTCATATAGAGAAAAATGGGTAAAGGAACAATTGCAGCAATGCCCTTGGTGTGATACTTGAGTTTTATACAGGTGCTATGGGACAATAGAACAGGACATGTTATTAGATGGAAAATCAGGAAATCTTTCTAGGAGGAATGAGATTTCAGCGACGTTTTTGAAGGGTGAGTAGGAAATAATTTCATGAGGAAGGTACAGGATAGGGAGCCGGGGAGGAATGATATTCCAGGTAGAATGTCATTCTAGACCTGAGGCATGAAAGAAGCCACATTTGCCGCAAATAGCCAAGTCCTAGATAGCTAAAGTAATCAGCAAAATCCAGACTGAGAGCTTAAAAAACACCTATTTAAAAAGTAAACCAAAATAGAATAAGTATGCTTATTGGTGTGATGAAACTATTAAGAAATAACAAGTGATTAAAAAAAAAATCTGTACTTTTATTGGGAAGGCAAGGGACTGTGACTGGGACAGGGGACAGAGAGAGGCATCTAGGATGGCAAAATTCTGTGTTTTGATCTGAATGAGTTACAAGAATGTTCACCTAGTAATCATTAAAATACAAGATACTTTATGTGGTTTTCTATATCAGTGATAAGTATACACTATAAAAAAAAAAACTACATTAGGACCTTCTTAAATTGGACCTTGGACACGATTTAACCCAGATCATTTCAGCAAGCAGGAGACCACTCACAATATTAAGTTTTTGGATACACAGAAGTCAACAATTTTGATAAACATAGATTTTTGGTGGCTTTCTAATGTTGATATTAAATCTAGTAAGATGAACTGGAAAAATAGTGTGTTATCCAACTCTTGTTTTTTTCCTGTTATACCAACAAAACAAAACACCCAAAAGCCATAAACCACAAAATTGAAGGATCTCATCACTACGTGAGACATTAGTGGCCAATTAGTCCCATCATTATGCAACTACATTTTAAATCTCATCTACAATGCCAAGAGAAACAGCTGTCTTGCTCTTACTTGAAAATCTTCAGCAAAGGAAAATTTATACTCTTCTTAAAATGATTTGGCTATGTTAGCAAAGGAATAGAAACCATGATTATCCTAAATAAACCACTCAAATGTTCAAGTGCTTGGATTAACACTTGACACATTTAACTATGCAATATAACCAAAAAGCCAAATTATATTCCAGAGTTATTGCCACTGCTTGAAATATTTTGGAACTCCTTTGGAATTTCCCCCCCAGAATTTATAGTTTTCTTTTGAATATGCTCAAGGATGATAAATCTTAAAATCACAAATACCAATTTGTTAGAGCTATAAAGGACTTCAGAGATCATGCAGAGTACCCTTCTCATTTATAAATAAGGAAGCTGATGTTTAAAGAGTTTTGTCTCTGTTGAAAGAATATCATTCTTGGAAACCGTCAAGTCTGTGTTTCCAAGAATGGTGAATATATTTATTCATTCAATAAACATTGATTAGTAACAGCTATGTGCCAGGTATTGTGTTAAGCAATAGGAAGCACAAAACAAACTACAACATTGTTCTTTGGCCTTGAAGAACAAACAGTATTGTCGAGGAGAAGAACAATGGTATACAGCAAAGAACCAAACAAGTTCAACACTTTAAGTGCCAGAAGAGAAATAGAGACAAACTACTTTGAGAGTTTCTCAGAAGGTAGATATAACCCAGGCTGGGAAATTAAAGGTTTCCTGGAAACAGTGACAACTGTATGGAGACCAAAGGAATTAGCAGGAATTAGTCAGGAATAGAGAGTAGGTACAACAGCAACAACAACAACAACAACCCATATACAACTTCCAAAGAAGAAAGGGAAGAGCAGGGCATATCCAAGAAATGTGTCAGGTGATTAGGTATAGCTAGCACAGAGAATGAGGGTGTTGTGTGTGCTGTGGAAAAGGGAATCATGGGACAAGACGGGGTGGAGTGGCCAGAAGCTCTGAATAATGGGTTAAAGAGTTTGATAGTGTGAAATGATGAGAGCTCTTCATGAAACCGATTAGAGAGAAGTTGGTAAACATGTGAGAAATCAAAGAAATAGAATTAATAGGGGCAGATATGAAGGGAGTGAAAGAAATGGAGGTAAAAGAAGGCATAGAAGGAAGGAAGGGAAGGAAGAGTTCTGAATGAGTCCTAGGTTTCTCTATCTTAGGTAACTGGGAGATTATGAAGATGGGAAATGCAAGAGGAGGGACAAGAGAAGACGATGAGATACGCTCCCTTAAGAAATACTGGACGTCTGTGGAAAATCCAGATAGAGATATTCAGAAGACAGTCATGAATCTGGAGCTCAAAAAAGAAATCTATACTAGAAATCAAGATTTGGTAATTGTAGCAAACAAGTGACCGCCTAGGGCAGAGAAGCTATACCTAATCCACACAGGGAGATATAAAATGGATGAGAGCCTCCAGAACAATGTGTAGCAGCTGTGAATTAAAGACAGAGGACAGAAACTTGGAAAGCACCAACATTTATAGGGGTAGTAGAGGATGCAGAGCAAGTAGAGCCTAGCTAAGAGTGGTCCGCCCAACCAAGTACAGGAAGGTATACCTGATAACACACGCGCGTGCGCGCACACACACACACACATACAAACTAAGGGACAAAACTTTTGTTCTTTGAAAATGGCACGGGTGCCTAGGTGGCTCAGTGGGTTAAAGCCTCTGCCTTCAACTCAGGTCATGATCTCAGAGTCCTGGGGTCGAGGCCTGCATCGGGCTCTTTGCTCCACAGGGAGCCTGCTTCCTCCTCTCTCTCTGCCTGCCTCTGCCTACTTGTGATCTCTCTCTCTGTGTCAAATAAATAAATAAATAAATCTTAAAAAAAAAAAAGGAAAGAAAAGAAAATGGTACAATTTTCTACATTAAATCAAAGACTAAATGCAATGTGATATTCTGGACTTGATCCTGGAACAGAAAAAAAACATTAGTGGAAAAAATGGTGGAATCCAAATAAGTTTGTAGTTTAGTTAACAGTAACGTACCAGTATCAATTTTTTTTTCTTTTTAATTTTTGACAAAAGTACCACAGTTGCATAAGAAGTAAACCTTAGGGAAAGCTGGGTGGAGGGTATAGAACTCTAAAATATTTGCAGCTCTTCTCTAAATCTAAGATTACTTCTAAATAAAATGCTTTAAATGTCAAAATACAAATAAACCATTAGAAATAGTTCAGCAAGACAGCCTAATATAGAATATATAAAAATCAATTGAGTTTCTGTAACTCACAACAAACTGATAGAACATGTAATTATTTATTTAAAAGATACCACTTATTGATGTAAAAGTTGAGTATTCATCCTTTCTGATGGAGAAACAACAGGGTTTTAGAAGGGAGGGGTAGGGGAATGGGTGAGCCTGGTGGTGGATATTAAGGGGGGCATGTGTTGCATGGAGCACTGCGCGTAGCGCATAAAAACAATGAATCTTGGAACACTGAAAAATTAAAATAAATTATTAAACAAAAGATACCATTTGTAATAATAACTAAACATTCCTAGGACTTTTATGGAGAAAAGTATAAAATTTTATCAAAAGTCATTTTTAAAAGACTTAAAAGGGGAGGTATGAATGCTTACAAATGAGAAGATTCAATATAGTGATGATGTCACTTCTCCCCAATAATCCATAAATTTAATGAAACCCCAAGGGAGTAGTCAGCAGTAGAAAACCAGGAAGAGTAAAAACCAAGCGAAGACATAATCACAAATGTGACCTTAAAAAAAAACCCTTCATGGTCAAATGGTAGAAAAGGAGACAGCTAACGTGACTGAAAAGTATTCACTGGATTTAACCACAGCAAGAATCTGGGAACAGTGAATGCAAACAACTTCTTTAAGAAGTTCAACTGCAGGGTACGTGGGTGGCTCAGTGGGTTAAAGCCTCTGCCTTCAGCTCAGGTCATGATCTCAGGGTCCTGGGATTGAGGCCCACATCGGGCTCTCTGCTCGGCAGGGAGCCTATTTCCTCCTCTCTCTCTCTGCATGTCTCTCTGCCTATTTGTGATCTCTCTGCCTTCCTCTCTGCCTACTTGTGATCTCTCTGTCAAATAAAAAAATAAAATCTTTAAAAAAAAAAAGTTCAACTGCAAGAAACCACAGCAATTACAATGTAATATTTAGAAAAAACATGGTGTCAAATTACATGGATTTTGGAGTCAAACAGTACTGCACTCAAAATCAGGCTTTACCATTTGCTGGCTGAGCTTACTTCCTCACCTGCACAATGGACAAGAATTACTATTACTGAAGGTTACAGTACAGATGAGATGATATTAGATATCTCCCCATATATAAGTTTTAGTACAGAGTAATCATCAAATATGTTGGCCTCTTACTCTACCTCATTTTTTCTATTGCTTTGTTTTGAGAATCAAGGAATGACATTTGTTAGGAAACCTTGTGCTTGAGCATGAGACTATCTAGGGAGAGGGTAAGTGTGACCTACAAAAAGTGGCTGGTGTAGCTTATAAAAATATGTCATTTATCCTATATATAATATCTTACCATAGAGAGGCTGATTCTTTACCTACAGCAAATAAACTTATAGTTTCACTATTCTCAAAGTGAGAAGACAAAGACTTACCCAATTTCTCAACCTATTACCTGTGTTTACTGTTCCTTTATTCATTCATTCAACAAAGTGGTCTTGGTTGCCTGTTACATCGGGAGCATTCTAGGAGCTAAAAATACAACTGTAACCAAGATGTACGAAGTCTCTACCCTCACAGAGCTTACTACTGGCAACTACACACTGTTTCTTAGATGAGCTAGCATTAATGTTATTTGTCATTTAAGTAACTTAAAATGGAAGCAGAAACTCTCAATACACAAAAATAATCAGAAAGCAGTTGTCTAGGGGGGCGCTGGGGTCTCAGTCATTAAGTGGTGACTCTTGATTTCAGCTCAGGTCATGATCTCAGGGTCATTAGATCGAGCCCCACATTGGGCTCTCCGCTGGGCACAGAGCCTGCTTAAGATTCTCTTATGCTGTATTACTGGTCTGCAGAAGGCAGACACTCCTATTTCCCAGCATCCTCATCTCAGAATACTGAACATATTTTAAATTTCTTACTCATTCAAAACAAACTTTAACACTTAAAACTGAGTGATAGAGTGTGTTAGCTTTCCATTACAATTATATTTTTGAGTCAAAAAAATATGCTGGATGGGGAGCCTTGGTGGCTAAGTTGGTTAAACATCTGCCTCCAACTCAGGTCCTAGGATCACGTGCTGCATCGGGCTCTGCTCAGCGGGGAGCCTGCTTCTCTGTCTGCCTGCTGCTCTGCCTACTTATGTTCTCTCTCTCTGTGTCAAATAAATAAATCTTTAAAAAAATACATTGGAATCATCCCATTTAATGCTGAAAACCAGGCACTAAGAACTTTTTAATGTAGATTACTGACAAAGGAGTCTAGATAACACAAGAAACTCATTTGATGAAAATGGAAAACTTTAAATCTCCATATATACATGGAGTACTTGAGGTAATAATCAACAAAGATCAGCAACATATATGTATTTGTTTCTTCCTTTTTCTGTGAACACTAACAACTAACAATCTCCACACAATCCCTCTCATTAAACTTTTATTTTTTTTATTATTTCCTTTTGCCTTTTATCCCAGAACCCAAAATCCACACCCCATTTTCTTCACAACTCAACTGACATGTTAAATTTATAGATAAGAACAGGGGACATACAGATGGTTCATTAAAAATCTTAGCAACTCCTCAGTTTACAAAGAAGGTTAAACTGAATATAATATGAGAGAAAAAAATAGGAAGGAAAAAAGGGAAAGAAGAATCTTAGAAATCTCTGAGTTCCTTCATCACTATTCAGTCAGGACATGGCTTTATGAGCCCACTAATACCAACTCTTATATTCATAAAGTAAAAATTCTTTTTATTATGTGGTAGTAAGGATAAAACATTTAAAACATTTAAATAAAAATAAGTGAAATATATTCTAAATTTCTGAATTTCTTACCATGATTATTTTACTTCTACACTATACCATTTAATTTCCACAATTATAAAAAATTGAGAACATACAGCTGATGTATGCCAAAGAGGGTTGTTATAAGCGATTCTAATCCATAAAAACCTACAAAAATCAATTTCTTCCAGTATCTCCTCTACTGGATGTCATCCTTCATCACCTAAAATGGAAGTGGTCAGGCCAGCTGAGCTGCGCATAAGAGCAAATGTAACACAGGGCCAAAGCACTGGAGACGTCAGATGATTCTTGGCTCTTCTAATAACACAGCTGCTTGTTTAAGAACAGCAATTGGTTTTACTTCTATAATAGTATTATCAGATAATTGAGTCAGACTTACAGCAAGAAAGAAAAGACTACTTGGCATCTTGAGGCATTCCAGAAGTTCCAAGTGTAATACAGGGTCAGAGCAGAGCTGCACATAACTTCAAAGTTGGAGAAAAAAGGAAAGAGTCCACAGTCTCAGCGCTCCTCAGTAAATAGTCACAGCAGGTTGATAGGTAGAGAAAACATCTTCCCACCCCCTTTCCACAGCTGCCGGTGCCTCCAGACAGTATCTGACTATCCCAGCATCAGGAAGAGTGCTGAACTGCTCTACCACCAAGGGCAATTCTTGGCCGGCTTTGTGGAGGTAGCAATAATCAGGCAGAAAAATTCTGTCAACCATTTTCAGGGGCATTTTCTGGCAAGCATAGTTGCAGTACTGAGGTCTCAGGAATCTGGATTTTGGGAGCCCACACTGCCTCCTGGCAGAGCAACACAAAGCATCAATGACAGCATGCATCTAGAAATACACGCTTCCACCTACCTAAGTCATCAACCCTACATAGTGTTCAGTGGTCTCCCCACCCCCAGAGGCCAATGTATAGAGAAATGTTTCTAAAAATAAGTTGACCACAAAATTATAGAAATGGAGAGCAGATTGGTGTTTCCAGAAGTGGGGTTAGGAAGTGAATGTGGCCATAAAAGGGCAACCTGAGGAATTCTTGTAATGATAGAAACGTTCTGGATCTTGACAGCATCAAAGTCAATACCCCAGTAGTGATATCGCACTATGGTACTACAAGACATTACAATTGGGAAAAACTGGGTAAAAGTATGTAGAATCTCTCTGTATTATTCCTTACAATTGAATATGAATCTACCATTACCTCAAAATAAATCAAATTAATTTTTAAAAGTCAGCTTAGTTAAAAATCTCATCTAGTTTAATAATTAACGTTTATGTCTTTTAAGATACACAGAATATTTGAGGGAAAAAAATCAAAGCCAAGGAATATAAAGAAGATAAACACCTCTAGACATTATTTTTACTATAACTTCAGTTTCTATGGTAAAATAGAAATGGAAGAAATTGAGAACCCACAGGTAGAACAGCCTATAGAACAAATAACTGGCCTCCACAGTACATGGGTATTTTCATTCCATAACTTACTGTTGACTCAGTATGAGCTCGGTCCCATCTGAGCCCTGAACAGCACAGGTTTGAACTGTTCCACTTATATGCAGAGTTTTTACAGTACAGCCCTGGAAACGTATTTTCTCTTCCTTATGATTTCCTTAACATTTCTTTTTCTCTAACTTACTTTGAGAAGAAAGTAAATACATGCAATATACAAAATGGGTATTAATTGTTTATGTTATTGGTCAGACTTTCACCGTAAGCTCTTAGAAGGTTTTGGGGAGTCAAAAGTTATTTGCAGATTTTCGACTGTTGGGTGGGGGATCTGTGCCTCTAACAGTTGTTCAACGGTCAACTGTATTGTACAACATAAAACCAGATGTAAAGTTTCAGTTAATACTAAATTTTAATTTTACTCTTATAATCATGGGGGAAATACATGAGATGATTCAAATAATCAGTATTTGAAAATTCTTTTTTTTTTTTTTGGTTGGCTTATTCTACTTATCAAATTCTCAGTTATTCAGAGGTTGATTATGTGGTCTGTGGGCTTTTCTACGACCATGGGCTCTCCATTTCTTCCATTCTCCTCTTCATAGCCTCTGATACTTCCACTAAAAGGTGAGGATACAGGATAAGAAAGAAAGATGCTCAAATCTCACTTGCACTACTTGTTTGTAGGTGGGGGAAGGGGTTCAAAGACAAGACAAAAAGATTTTTTTGTGCCTCACATGGCTGAATGTCTACAGGTTTTCACAATTTTCATTATCAAAAGAATTCCAAGAACTGCTCTGGTGAATACAGAACATGTGATCACTTCACATTTCTTGGTATCTCCTACAGTGTCTACTGAGTTAGCAGGAAGCTCACTGGCCCCTGGGGCAGGTATCTGTGCTACTTGTGAGAAGACTTCTCCCAGCAGAGGCCTTTGGAAGCTGGAAGGGGGCTTCATAAGTTTTAGAAGAGCTGCTGTGTTGTTGGAGGCCAGCAGCAGACAGGCCCTTGAGGAAGTCAATATCCTAACATGGAACAGATAGTCAAAAGTCAGAACAGATAGTCGAAAGTCAGAACAGATAGTCGAAAGTCAGGGTCAGCCACTGCTATGGCAGAGAAATATTTTCACTGAGAAACAACTGCTGACATTCCTAAATTTTCATTCTGTAATACAAATAAATTCTTGAAAAGTCCTTTACCCCTTTGGTTTGTCTCAGAAAAATGGAGTTCAGCAGTAAGGAACACTATGAAAAATGAAAATACTTGTACTAAAAGCAGGGTAGCCAACTCAAAGGCCTACAGAGACCATGCAAGCAACACAGAACAGCAAATCTGCTTGAGTGGTGAGATGAAGGGGAGTAGGGAGGGGAGACAGTCAGGGACTGTGGACTATAGGACACATGTCCCTAGTGGGGCAGCCACGAGTCAGTACCAGTCAAGTGCAGAATTTGAATCTCCCCCACTCCCCATCTCCTTCCTTTGCCCCTCCCTCTCCCCTCGCCTTCTCTCTCTCTCTCTCTCTCTCTCTCTCTCTCTCTCTCTCTCTCTCACACACACACACACACACACACACACACGGTCTGTGACGGTAATTTGATTTGGCTTGTGGGTCACCAATATGAAATCCTTCCCAAAGGCTATTAACCTGGCTGGAATACCCTGAAATCACAAACAGCTCTTATAAGATACATAATAAAAATAGAAGCTGCCACAAGCAAATATTTTTGCCATCAATCCAACATACCCAAGAGATGGAGCACCTCCTGATGACAGCCTTTTCTTGGCAATTCTTTCTCTTTTTGAAATGCTTCTTGAATGATGTGAGAAAGCCTGAGGTTTCTCTCAAAGTTAAGTGCCCCATGGAGATAATGCAACCAGCCTGGCGGGCATGCTCCTCCCCTAAGGGTGAATGCCAGTAGCTGGACTGTTTGTGTTCCTGGCACCTCTTTCTGGATTGAAGAGTTCACAGTCATCTATAAAAATCATACAATTCAGGCAGCTCCAGAACAGAAAACAGAGCAGTAAGTGTGTGCCTGGGAAAGGAGGAGCTTGGGGGGGGAGTAGGGGCACAGGGTGGAGAAGGGAAGCTGCCCAGAGTGTTCCAGTTATTCAGCTACGCTCTCCCACACAGTCATTCTATTTGACTGGTAAAATCATTAGGAAAACACCTTTCAAAGCAGGCTTAAGACAAGAGAGTTTTATTTAACTCATGAAAAGAGCCCAGGCAGCACATCTCCCAATCAGTGACGAGCAGCACTACAGCCTGTGCTCTGGAAAACCCTGATTCCAGCCAAGAGCTCAAGGCCCATCTCCAAAACTTCTGAGGAGGCCCTCCCAAGGAAAATTCTTCCCTGCAGCCCCTGAATGACATAGCTGGGTGGATTTAGTAGGAAGCTGGAAACAGTTCCTTTGCCTGAAAGTCTCTAGTAAGAAACAGGGCCTCTTCTTCAGCTGCCCTGAGGATTTAAAGAAAACAGATCACAGTTAAAGAAGATCATGGCTCCACCCCCCTGGAATGTCCCTGCCTTGAGGTCCAGGTTAATAACGTTATGTGGACTATAGTTGAGTTCTCTAAAATAGGATATTTGAAATTAATGGTTAAAAGCTGGAGGGATGGAAAAGATTCTTCAAAACTGCTTCCTATATCCTTACACCTATCTCGATTACTGAGGTTAAATACTTTGTTTTTGTTTTTTTGGTTTTGTTTTTTTTTTCTTAAAGATTTTATTTATTTGACAGAGAGAAACACAGCTAGAGAGGGGACACAAGCAGGGGGAGTGAGAGAGGGAGAAGCAAAGCAAGCTTCCTGCAGAGCACGGAGCCCAATGTGGGACTCGATCCCGGGTCTCCAGGATCATGACCTGAGCCGAAGGCAGTCGCTTAACCAACTGAGCCACCCAGGCGCCCCTGAGGTTAAATACTTTGACCCATTTCACAGAAATACTACGCCCTGGAATGGAAATGAACGGTATCAAAATAATTCAATGAATAACTGAAAATGCTTGTTAAACCTCCTTGGGGTTACTGCCTTTCTGGGTTTATCACTTTAAAATGTTATTTCCTCAAATGAACAGGAAGCTATTCAATCAACGCCCATTTTAAAAATGTTATCTGATCCAAAGGCTCATAGATCTAAAAAAAAAAGAAAAATAAATAAATAAAACGGCTTTCTCGGCCCACCTTCCTAACATGCTGTATACCGTCTATCCACAGAAGAGACAGGTGTGCTCACCGTGCAGCCTAACTAGCAAAGCCTTCATTCCCCACCAGCTTTGGTGTCAGTGTCTAGATTACCTACAATGAATGCTTAACAGATGTCTATAGGTCATGGTGAATTCATAAACCTCGGTTCTAAGTCTCTCTACATTGAACATATAAAAAAGGCACCCTTGTATTTGCTTTTGTTGATGCCTCTTTATACATATATGGATGTAACTGTTTTGTTTACATTCTGCATCTAACAAGCATTTATAAAGCACTTATTGTGTACCAAGCCCGGCACTAGAACATTCACCCTGGCACCACTGATAACAATAAAAAAGACTGGGGGGGGGGGGGGGGGACCGTGGATGTAGGAACCAACTGAGTCAGGAGTAGCACAATGACCGAAAGACAGTCCACGAGTTTTTTTTCATTAAGGAGTTCCACTAAGGGGATTTAATTTCGAGTCCCCTGAAATATCTGATCTCTTTGCCTGCCTACTTAATTCTTAAAAATGCTAATGGCAACAGTAAAATCTCTTCCATTTTATCTCTTGTTTCAGGACTTTTGCTGTCTCCACATTGGCTCCCTCCATTCCTCTCTGTATTCTAAGATATTTATAATGTAGATGGATTTAAACATACTTTGTAAGTGTTTTCCCTCCTCACTGATTCTGGAGAGTAAAAAAGAAAAAGAAAGTTGTGGAAATAGAGTAGGGTCAGATAAATAAGGGCCTCAGAAAAAACAAGCAAGAGGTTACATTAAGACAACAAGAATGACTGGGGAACCTGGCTGGCTCAGTTGGTTAAGCATCTGCCTTGGGTCCTGCTCAGCAGGAAGCTTGGTTATATCCCTCTGCCTGCCACTCCCCATGCTTTGTGCTCTCTCTCTGTCAAATAAATCTTTTTTTAAAGATTTTATTTATTTATTAAGAGAGAGAAAAGCGAGAGAGGGAATACAAGCAGGGGGAGTGGGAGAGGGAGAAGCAGGCTCCTCACAGAGCAGGGAGCCCAATAAGGGACTCAATCCCAGGACCCTAGATGACCTGAGCTGAAGGCAGACGCTTAACTGACTGGGCCACCTGGGTGCCCCAAATACATAAAATCTTAAAAAAAAAAAAAAAAAAAGACAACAAGAATGATAAACATACTGCAGTTTCTTGAAAAGAAACATCAGATTAAAAGTAGAGTTAAAGAAAACCTAACCGAAAGGTTACTGGGACTGTTCATGTGTACAATAATAAGGATGTAGATTTCAGTGATGATGGCAGTGAGGGGGAAAACAAAGGAATAAATGCCAAGGTTTCATGAAATTTTGGTAAAAAAAAAAAAAAAAAAAGAAAGGGAAAAATTGTGTTTAGATTTCTTTTTTTTTTTTAAGATTTTATTTATTTATTTTGATGGAGAGAGAGATCACAAGTAGGCAGAGAGGCAAGCGGAGAGAGAGGAGGAAGCAGGCTCACCACTGAGCAGACAGCCTGATGTGGGCCTCCATCCCAGGACCCGAGATCATGACCTGAGCGAGATCATGACCTGAGCCGAAGGCAGAGGCTTTAACCCACTGAGCCACGCAGGCGCCCTGTGTTTAGATTTCAACTTGGAAATATGAACACCGAAATGAAATAACTTGGGGACAAAGTTTACAAAATAAGAATATCCAGTTTATGATCCAGCAGCAGCTCCAAGCTCATCAAAAACAAAGCAAAGCAAAACAAAACAAAAAAACAATGAATTGCTCATCTGATTGGAAGTGAAGTTAGGTTTAAGCTAACAGAGTGACATCCAAATGAAGATGTTTTCCAGACATCAGAGATTTTGAAACTGGATGTGGTAGACTTATTTTGGTGGCTCCAGGGAACCACACCTTTTGATAGTCATACCTTGTGTAGCCTCTCCCATTCTGACTCTAGTCTGGGGCCACGTTAACTGAATTTGGTCAATGGGACATTAGCAAACATGATGTAAACAGTGCTTACACACTGGAGCTTGCTCTCCTGGAAACCTGGCTCATGAGATCCAGCCACTCTGTAAAGAAGCCCAAGCTGGTCTCATGGAGAGACCACATGAAGACATAAAGAGAACCACACGCTTCCAGTTAGCCCTGCCAAGGTGACAGACATGTAAGTAAAGCCTTTTCAGATATTCCTTACCCAGCCACCATTTGAAGGTGGATGCATGAGAAATCCCAAACTATACTAGCAGAAAAACTGAGCAGCTGAACCACAGTCAATCCACATAATCATGAGAAATGATAAAAACAGCTCTTTTTGTTAGACAGCAATAGCTAACTGCAGCACTGGAGAGTAGAGGAGAACAACAGGGCAAAAGGGAGATTCGGGAATAATAACTGTTTCCACTAACGTCCATTAGGGCTTCCTACCTGACAGCATGATACTAAATATTCTACCTGTGTCATTCAGTGCTAATACTCACAACAGTACTAACACAGTAGCTTTTACCAGCTAGGATCCCACTAGGCAGATGGCCAAATTGGTATTTCAAGAAATTAAGCAACATACCCAAGATCATACAACTGTGCGTGAGTGGTGCATTCGGTTAAGTGTCTGATTCTTGGTTTTGGCTAAAGTTGTGATCTCAGGATGGCAAGATCAAGCCCCATGTCAGGCTCTGCACTCCTTCTGCCTCTCCCTGCTACATGCTCTCTCAAATAAATAAATAAATCTTTAAAAAAAAAAAAAAGGCACAACTGAGACATAAACCCAGATCTACTGGGTACCCACACAAATGTAAAAGAGGAATCCATGAGAATGACCTTAACAAAGAAGTAAGAATAAAGATAAGTACTGAAGGTAGGGCTAGGGTGGGAAAGAACAAT
The DNA here is from genome assembly GCA_004023965.1 of Spilogale gracilis. Taxonomy (NCBI): domain Eukaryota; kingdom Metazoa; phylum Chordata; class Mammalia; order Carnivora; family Mephitidae; genus Spilogale; species Spilogale gracilis. Next base: position 3,955 of record PITA01029508.1, on the reverse strand, counting down.
CACAGGACCACAGTTTTGAATTTTTCTCTAATTTCAAGAACAGCTACTCAACACATTCTTACTAAAGAATCACTTTTAGCCCCTATTTAGAAGGTCAGCTCCTGCATGTCATTCTACCTCTAATTCTACTCTGATTACAACAGTGGCTCCTAGAGCCACCTTTAGAGCCACCTATGGGCTCAGGGAGTCTGGTCTCAAATGCTTATCACTTTAGGATCACTCTGGCCATCTCTGGGGACAGGCCCAACACGAAGTGCCCTCTTTGGGCTCCTACTTCTTTGGCCATGCCTATTTCTTATGACATCATGAGTCCTTCCCAGAAACTGATTCTTTGAACCTCCAGCAGAATTTGAGCCAAAAATCCTTGGAGCTTGATCCACATCTAGCCCCGACTTTTCAGTTAAAGATAAAGCAGTAGAGTCCTGGGTTGGTAGTGACGTCAGGCCAAAGACCAATCAGCCGTCCCAGTCCTCGTCTACTGCTGGACGCTGACCCACACTGTCTCTGTGAAGCATGTCACTATCATTTCTTCATTTGCCTGGAATGAGGATGGTTGAAATAATGTGAAAACTGTGCCTTTTTCCAAGTAATTAGTTGCATCGGGGTGGAAGGGGTGGTGGAAAAGCAGGGGAATGGATGAAAATACCATGAAATAAGGGGTCTTATGTTCCCAAAGAATATCTTATATGACCTCTCCTTATTCTTTTTAATCAAAAGACAAAGAGTTAATTACTGTAGTTTGTAAAATTAAAAAAAAAAAAAAAAGGCATAAAAGCACAGAAGTAGTAAAGCAAATAGAGCCCAGGCTCCAGTAGTCATACTTCCAACCCAAAAAAAGGAGCCTAAAATCACAATTATTGAATGTACTTCCTTCCCCTGTGCCACAAAAACCGTCACTTTGTTTTCTTTTGCTCCTTTCTCCTTGTCAGACTTGGAACCACTCTCTGAAGAGTGAGCCAAGAGTCCTCTACAGCTCATGACTTACAAGTTCTGAATATGAAAGTCTGTTTCAGCCTAGATCTTTTCTTGCACATCGGGGGTTGTGTTTGTTTTTTCTTTCTTCCTTTCCCTCTTCCACTTTCTACCTCCTTTACTCTGTCTGCTCCCCTGACTTATTCTTTCTGCTTCCTCCAAAAGATATATGAGGCTGCTTAAGAGAAAAAAAACCCAAACGTTTATAAACGCTTCTACCATTATCTCAGTATTATTTTTTTGGAGGAATAAAGGAAGGTTTTAGGCACAGAAAGTGTTCCCGTTTGAGATGTCCTGAGGTGAAATTTCTTATCTCAGGCATGGAAGGGAGTCTGGCCCTCCCAAGTAAACGGTTCCAAGACCGGACACAAATGCATGTCATTTTTCTTAACTTACACCTTTTACTATAATTATGTATTTTTCCCAAGAATTTTTAAAGTATACTACTCTCTACCTCTAAGGGAACAGTGATTTTCACATAAAGAAGTTATTATTCAGAATCTAGCCAGAGTCTTTCAGCTGGGCAATACAAAGGATCAAACTCCTGATCTGCATTTTTTCAGATTCACAGAAAGAACTTTTAAGCCAGAAAGATGTCCTGGAGATCACCTGTTCTAACACTGATGTTTTTAAAAACAGAAAATAGTCTCCTTACCCAAAGATGTTCTCTTACGCCATCCAGACTTCTCTCCCTTGCAACACTCAAATCCTAAGGGCTAGCTGGTCACCACAGGCCATTGCAACACCACCTCTGGGAGCTAAGCACACTGAGGTCCAGCTAATTGTTCTGAACAACCATTTTCAGCTGGGATCAGGCCTCTCCCCTGCTACTGTCTGAAGACTTTTTCTGGCTTCCTATATCAGCATCTACAACTCTTACTTTCCTGCCACCATACTGAATTACGTCTTTCCTCCTTCAAGCTTCATACTCTCACTTCCTCTTATTGGTCCACTGACTGGTCACTGCTAGCCATGGAAAACTTTGGAATTTGGCACCCACATCTTTTCTCATCATCTTGAAGACCTCACCGTTCATGCAAAAGCCGCAATAACAACCTAGCCTCAAAGATCCTCAGCTTATCAAACCAGGACACTGGACTTACCATTCCCATGGCCATGCCATCATTCGAGGGCAGCTGCTTCATCTTCATCTCCAATACAGTACAGCCTCATTTCCCTCTGCCAGTTTTTCAGCCCCATTGACTTTACTAACCCAGACTGCACCACTGATCTCACAATTCTTAGCCTCTTGGGCTTCATTTCATTAGCAGTATAAATAAACTCTGTGGGGTATCATTCAATTCTCCTGCTTTTTCTTCCCAGCACTTCTACAGCCAAGCCCCAATTTTAGATCAATAGAGCCATCTTTTCTCCACTCCTGCACTCCAGCTATTTAACATACACAGTGCAAATCTATCAGGAAATGACACAATCATTTGTGTCACTGGGTGATATTAGAAATGTGGGGTCCGCAGCCGTGGGTGGACCCTTGGAAAGTGTTCCCCAGCCACGGGCGTATCCCAGGTCTCTTCCTCTCCCATTTGCTGCGGCTGCCATATAAGTTCACACCATGCTTTAAAGCTGCCAGCCCACAGCCACAGTTCTCTCCTGGACATAGTGTTGCCCCTTACTTCAGAGAAAAATCGGATTATCACAGACATAAAGTCTCTAAATATTCCCATGCTAACAATCTATTTGCCCACACTCTGCTAGCCGAGCTAAGCTCATGACTTAGTGGAACACAGTCATCTAAGCTGCCAGAGAGAGGTGGTCACGTTGTGCCATTTCGCTGCAGAATCGGCACGCTGAAATCTCTGTGTATGTGGTGGCATTCTCTTATGGCCTTTTAGCTTCCCAGTGGGGAGCTGCTTTGCTCCTGAGGTCATAAAGATAAGGAGAGCCAGTCAAGGAGACCCAACCCTCATCCAAGTGTCCAGGGTGCAGATAAGAAAGACCTGCAGACCATGGAAGACCAGGCTGCTCCTGGCCCAGCACCTACCCCCACTCCCTCACATCCCCAGCTCTCTCCCAGCAGTGCCAGGGGGAGAGAGAGAGACAGAGATGGATCGATCATCTTGGACTTCCCATTAGGCTCAAAAACCTAGAGCAAAAATGCCTCTAGTTATGCTTCTAATCAATGATGATTTTCCTCTACAAGAAAGGAGGATAATGCAATGATAGAAGCAACAGACATTCCCCCATAACAGCCCAAAATAGGACTTTAAAACAAAAAGCTAACCCTGTCCTACCTAATCAGACTACAGCTTCCACACCCTCTGCTGACCAGTCTTTAGGAACAGGCCTCTGAGGCCCAGTTTAGTTGTATGAAAAGGGAAGAACAAGGCAGCCCCTGGGGCTGATGTCAGTAGAGAGGGGTGAGGGACAGCGGTAGTCCTAACCACAATCACAGGCAAGAGCAGCCTGAAACAGCTCTGCATGTATCACTGTGATCTTGCCGGGAATCCTGTTTGTTTGGTTTACTAATACACTGTTTCTTCGACAATAGGATCATCATCCTGGGTTTCAGGAATCCTAAAGAAGCAAAGTAACCCATATATGTCTGGGAAAGGAAAAGAGAACCAGAAAAAGCTAATGAAAGTCACTATGGAGCTTCCTCAAAAAATAAAACTAAAAATACCATATGATCCAGCAATGCCATGTCTAGGTATCTATCCAAAGAAAACAAGTCACCATCTAAAAAGGTAACCACAGCCCCTATATTCACTGCAGCATTATTTACAATGGTCAAGACTCGGAAATAACCTAAGTGCCCGTCAGTGGGTAAATGCATTAAGAAAATGTGATAGACATATACACACCCACATCTACACACAATGAATTATTATTATGCCATAAAAAAGACACATCTTGCCATTTGTGACATGAAACTTGAGAGCATTATGCTCCATGAAATAAGTGAGACAAAGACATATTGTATGTGGAATCTAAAAGAAAAAGAAGAAAGAAAGGAAAAAAGGAAGGA
>PITA01029507.1:0-17804 GCA_004023965.1 Spilogale gracilis | reverse complement strand
AAGTATCGCATGGTCTCACTTACTTGCGGTGCATGAGGGGCAAACTGGAGGACAGTGGCAGAAGGAAAGCAAATGGGAACTAGGGTAATCTAGGGAGGGAAACGAAACAACAGAGATTTTGAACACAGAAACAAACTGAGGGACTTGGAGGGAGGGGGGTGGAGGGATGGGAGAGCCTGGTGGTGGGTACTGGGGACACATAAAGCGGGGAGCACTGGGTGTGGGGAATGGGGAATGAATCTTGAAACACTGGAAAAAAAAATTTAGTAACAATAAAAAAAAAAAAATGCATTCTGGATTCTAAGTAACTGATTTACAAATGTTAGGATACAACCTAACATTAAATAGAGGATCCTTGGATTTTAAGTGTCTAACTCAGATTTAGCTATTTATCAGTGGTATATTATGTCTGGGTTTCATAATTTATAAAATAATATTCCACCTATGTTGTCATAGGTAGGAATATCAAATGGGATAACATATGTCAAAGTGTTTATGTCAAAGTGTTTTGGAAAATGATCAGAAGGGTACCAGTATTACTAACATTTTTACTTAAATGTGTATGTGTGTTTTCAACTAAAAACAGAAAAAATAATTACTGTGCTACATATATGTTTTGGTTTGTTTCATTTTGTGTTTTAAGTCTAAAATATAACTGTCAACTATAGCATAGCTATAAATTAAGAAATAAGACTGACACTTGTCAATCAAAATGGCATGCAGCAAAGGGCAGTTTCTCCCAATGTTACAGGTTACTTGTATTGGCCACAATGATATGCATAAGAGATCACTGAATGTGATTTCTTTTTGTAGATATCTTCATCTAATCAATGAATACCTCAGACTCTCTTCATCCATAATGCTTCAGCCATAGATCTATTTATTTTCTGCAAATAGGCCTAAACACTGCAAATGTAATATATTGTAGGACTCCCTTAATACATTTAGTTTTTCATTCATCTTCATAAAAAAATATATAGCAATGAAATTGCTACAGTTCTTCATGTGTTACCTACCTGTCAAGAGCTCCAACAAACCAGTGAAGATTAACTAATATTTGGAGAAAACCACCTAAAGTCTGAAATATTTGATGCATTATGAAATCTACATGCTATCCCTATGGAAATGCAAAGCTTGGTGGCTCTTCATTTGCAATTCATGTGCATGAGCAACACTGTCCACTGCCCAAGCTAAGCCAACTGCCAATAGAAGCCAGTCAGCATTTCCTGCAATGTCAAATCATTCAGAGAGTCAAGCTAATTTTTCAGTTTCTACATATTTTGTGCTTATTCTCAGTTTATAAATGCTCTAAATCAAGTAGTAACTGCATTTAAAAATAGCCCCATATTTGAAACAACCTCTAGGTAACAGTTGTTCACTAAGCATATCCCTTGGGATAACAGGACAAGCAGTTAGTAACAAAACTAAGGTGTGATTAAATGGATTAAGAAAAAGGCCTCAGATAAACTTCTGTTCTCTTTGTGTTTAGATGGTTGCCTACTGAGCCCTGAAGTCATATCACAATAGCTCCATGATGGCATTGGGTGGGCAAGGCTGTGGATGGGTGATGGCTCTTCCTGAAAGAGAGAAGAATGGCTGGGCAGTGTCACCGATGCCACATTAATTATGAACTCAATAAAGAAAATGTCTGAAATAGCAACCACATTACAGTTTAGTTGGATTAGGGGACTAGCTGCTTTATGAGATTTAAAATCTTCCACGGTTGTATTAGTTTCCACTTTATAAATGTACTAATGGTACTAAAGTGGTACTAAAGTTACTAAGTGGTACTAAAGTTACCACTTTATAAATGTACTAATTACCACAAACCCAGTGGCCTCAAACACCCAAATTCATGACCTTACAGTTCTGTAGCTCAGAAGTCTGACATGGGTGTCACCAGACTAAAATCAAGGTGTTGGCAGGGCTGTGTTCTTTGTGGAAGCTCTAGGTGAGAATCTGTTTCCTTGTCTTTTCCAGTTTCTAGAGACTTCCAGTTTCGTGGCTCATGGTCCCTTTCCTCCAACTTCACAGCCAACAAAGAAGCATCTTTCTGACCTACTTCTGTTGTCACATCTCTTTCTCGGACACAAGAAAAGTTTTCCGCTCCTAAGGATTGCTTTAATTAGATTGGGTCCATGTGGATAATATAAGATAACTCTCTCCACCTCAAGGTCCTTAACCTTTATCATATTTGCAAGTGGAAGGTAACATATTAACAGATACTGGGGATTAGGACAAGGACATCGTTGGGGGGCTATTAATCTGCCTACTAAAATGGTCCATGATCTGAAAATTCCTAAATCCTTTACCCAGCCACCCCCTTTAATTGGCAATCCCTTCTACCCAGTGCAGTGAGCAATTTTACCTGCTGCATATTAACCCTGAGAACCTATTATTATACTATTAATCATTTATACAGGAAATTCTCAAAGGGTTCTCCTGACAATAATTAGGATATAGTCTCCTGAAAATTATTAGAATATAGCTCAGCTTTATTACAACTTCCTTTTTTTTTCTTTAGGGGTCTGTCATTTTTTTAAATTTAATTTTATTTTTTCAGTGTTCCAAGAATCATTGTTTATGCCCCACACCCAGTGCTCCATGCAAATCGTGCCCTCAGTACCCACCACCAGGCTCTCACATCCCCCTACCCCCCTCCTTCCAAGACCCTTAGTTTGTTTCTGAGTCCAAAGTCTCTCATGTTTCATTTTCAACAGATGAATGGATAAAGAAGATGTGGTACATATATACAATGGACTACTACGCCATCAGAAAAGATGACTATCCTTTCTTTTTAAAAGTAACATCTTCTTACAATATTGGGTTTGGGATAGTTTTGCATTACATTATTATTTTTTCTTGGGTTTTTTTTGTTTTGTTTTATTTTGTTTTGATTTGACACAGAGAGAGATCACAAGTAGGCAGAGAGGCAGGCAGAGAGAGAGGAGGAAGAAGGCTGTCTGCCGAATAGAGAGCCCGATGTGGGCCTCAATCCCAGGACCCTGAGATCATGACCTGAGCTGAAGGCAGAGGCTTTAACCCACTGAGCCACCCAGGCACCCATAATACATTATTGTTTTATTTAATGGTCAGCATCTGTAAAAAATTTTAAGCCGAGGGAGCAGTGAGGCATTTTCCTGGTTTTATCTGACATGAAATGCATTTTTTAAAAATGTTCTTTAAAAGTGGTTAACTGAGGGGCACCTGGGTGGCTCAGAGGGTTAAGACTCTGCCTTCAGCTCAGAGCATGATCTCAGGGTCCTGGGATCGAGTCCCATATCAGGCTCTCTGCTCGGCAGGGACCCTGCTTCCCCCTCTTTCTCTGCCTGCCTCTCTGCCTATTTGTGATCTCTCTCTCTGTCAAATAACTAAATGAAATTTTTTTTTAAAGATTTTATTTATTTATTTGACAGAGAGAAACACAGCCAGAGAGGGAACACAAGCAGAGGGACTGAGAGAGGGAGAAGCAGTCTTCCTGCCAAGCAGGAAGCCCGATGTGGGGCTCGATCCTGGGTCTCCAGGATCATGACCTGAGCTGAAAGCAGTCGCTTAACCAACTGAGCCACCGAGGCGCCCCTAAATGAAATCTTTAAAAAAAAAAAAAGTGGTTAACTGAGGTAAAATTAACCTGTTCTGCTCTGGAAACTACAGAGTGGCCAACACCATGGCATTCCTTATCAGTGGAATTCTTATGGATGTCACTTAGAAATTAACTTAATTAGCGCATTTGTAATTAATTTTTAACTAATAATAATTAAATGTAATTAATAATTAAAATTTTAGTTGTTATTTTACCTAAACTACTTGGCAGACAAGTCATAAAGAAACCTATTATATTGGTCAGGTTAGAATAACCTACGTTAGGGGCATCTGGGTGGCTTAGTTGCTTAAGCATTTGACTCTTGATTTTGGCTAAGGTCATGATGGAGCCCCATATAAGGCTCCACGCTGGGCATGAAGCCTGCTTAAGATTGTTTCTTTCCCTTTTTTTTTTTTTTTTAGAATAAGCTATGCTATTAAAATTAATAAGTACTGATATCTCAAAAAAAAACTAATAAAGATTTTATTTTTTTCTAATGCAGAGCCCAGTGCAGTTCAGGTAACTTCATCCCATCATGTAGCTAGCTATACCATCAGGAAAGTAGGGTTGCCACGGTTGTTATGTGAAGGAGGACAGAGATGGAGGAAGCATATGTGCTTTTAATTCTCTCACTTACAACGTGACACATGTCACTTCCTCTCAGAAATCACTGGTCAGAAATAGTCATATGACTCTGACTGGACCTCAGAGGATGCTGGAAACAGAGCTGTCTTTGCTACTCTATCACCTACATCCTTTCATTGACTTCTTTTGTCTTATGAAGGGTGAGCAAATGGGGCAACTGGGTGGCTCAGTGGGTTAAGCATCTGCATTTGGCTCAGGTAAATATCCCAGGGTCCTGGAATTGAGCCCCACATTGAGCCGCGCACTGGGCTCCTTGCTCAGTGAGGAGACTGCTTCTCTCTCTCCCTCTGCCTGCAACTCCTCCTGCTTGTGCACGCGCTCGCTCTCTCTCTCACTCTCTCTCTTGCTATCCCTATCTCTGTCAAATAAATAAATAAAATCTTGTGAAAAAACACAGGAAGTAGAAGTAAAAGTGATCCGTAGCTAAAAAAAAACCAAACAAACAAGCCACCCTCTATTCTAACACCTTCATTAGTGTTCTACCATGTTGCAGTTCTAGAATTTTCTGAAGGTAGGATCATTTTCTGTATCTAAAACAGAGTCTCTCAAGGTTGTTTAATATGATTAATTTCGATTGAAGTTGTGGCAATGTCTGTGACTGACAGTTTAAAGCCATTTCATTTGTCTTTCCCTGAATGATGTACTTTTAGGATGGTCAATAATGTTGGCCCACTCAAAGCTTATACATCACAAAGGGACCTGAATGTCACTTTCCCAGGTATATGAAGTTAATATTTTAATCAATTTAATTTGCAAATATTTTATTCAAATAGACTGAAATACCTTCCAGTTTTGTTTCAAAACATTCCAGGTATGTTTTCAAAACATACCTTTCCTGTGGGCAATGAAATGACCAATTCCGCCACCTTAGAGAACTATAATTGGACGTTACAGATGCAGAAATGCCAGTTCTCCAGGTGAAACACTCCTTGCTAACCGACTGATCTATGTTCAAACTTCCAATCATTGTCTCTTAGTTATAACACTTGCTTCCTACAAAATTCAAGTTATTTTTGCAAATGAAAAATTAAAATAGGTGACACAATTTATCAGCTCACATAATCTTCTGACTTTTTTGAGTAAAAGAATTTAGTAGTCTTCCCCAGCTCACATTTTTTTAAAGACTTTATTCATTTTTTTAAGAGAGAGCACGTACATGTAAACAGGGGCAGAGGGAGAGGGAGAATCTCAAGCAGACTCCACTTTGCCCACAGAGCCTGACACAGGGTTCCATCCCTTGACCCTAATATCATGACATGAGCCAAAACCAAGACTCAGATGCTTAACTGACTGAGCCACCCAGGTGTTCCTTCCCTGCTCACATTTTTATGTTAAAACAGAGCCTAGGGGTGCCTGGGTGGCTCAGTTGGTTAGACGAATGCCTTCGGCTCAGGTCATGATCCTGGAGACCGGGGATCGAGTCCCACATCGGGCTCCCTGCTCGGCGGGAAGCCTGCTTTTCCCTCTCTCGCTCCCCCTGCTTGTGTTCCCTCTCTCACTGTGTTTCTCTCTGTCAAATAAATAAATAAAATCTTTAAAAACAACAACAACAACAACAAAAAAAAAACAGAGCCTAGATTAAAGGTAAAAGTCAATGCTTGGCTTTTCACTGTCCCTTCCAAATCCAAACACTCAACACTGATGTGGCAAGTTCTCCATACATCCTCGGCCCAGGGCTCTCAGTGGTCACAGTCAACTCCAGAAAGTGTTCTATGTCCTTTGGATGAATTGGGATGGGGACTCTGGGTCCTTTGATAAAATCTCTGGACTCAAGATTCAGGTGTCTCATAGAAAACTTGAGATTTATTCACTTTTTCAATAAATACTATTTAGCCCTTACTGGTGCTCTTACATTGTGCTGAAATCTGTTTTCAACAATGGACAAGAAAGATATCATCCTGACCTTTTGACTACACACTAGAGTCTAGTAAGAAAGATGTTAAGGGAGCTGGAGAAAGGAAGAAACTAACTCCAGTAAAATAACTATGAATAATGCTCACTGCCATAGAGAAAATGAACAGGGTATTATTTGCAGAGAATACCAGAGGGAAGTCATGTGTATAAATGGGGAGTACCCCCTGCAGAGTGATGGGGACAGAGGTCAGTGACACAAAGGCAGGGTAGTGTCAGCTGGCCCATCAGCTGAGACTGGAGCAGCCACGTGTTAGCAGTTTACTATTGGAGGGGATGGCAGAACTTAAGGACCACCTTTCTACTCCATCTTGTTGCAGATTATGATCGCAATCACTTCTTGAGAACTGAGCTCAGCTCTAAGCACTTTACATGGGTAAATTCATTTCACAGATAAGGAAATGGTGACAAGTGGCTCCACCCTGTCACCAGGAAGGGTGGGCCTGACTTCCTGGGTGCCAGGCTCTTTGCCCCATCCAAGGCACATGAGGACTATCAAGGTAATCTCTTATGGGTCACTGACCTTCCAAAATAACAATCAGGTCTTAGCAACTAGATTAACTGACTAACAGTTAATAGTGACTGCCAAAGTCTCAGTCTCTCCCAATAGAACTAAAGATAATAAAATCATCTTAAATTTTATAAAAAGAGTATCAAAATGCACAATGTTATATATATGGGCATCAATGGACAAAATATATTGGAAGTGTGTTCAGTAATATTGCCTTTCTTTTCAGCCAAAATATTCAAATACAACTTATATTTTCATAACCAGCCACATGGTTTTGGCTATCTGAATATGCTGAGCTTATGAAAAGATGTCAGGCAATGCAAAGATGGGGAATATAGAAAGGACAAAACAAGGAAGGAAGGAAGGAAAGAAGGAAGGAAAGAGGGAAGGTCCATCCAAAAGGCAAGACTCAAGTCAATGGATCCTTGTAGGCAGTATTTTCAAAGTAGTTTCAGTGCATTCTGAAGTTTTGCTTTTCTTATAGACAACCAGACTACAATTAGATAATAAAGCTGGTTAAATGTAAATATCTTGGTATTTAAGTAAAATGTTGTCTTTCCTATCAGGAGTCCATCTTCTCGGTCTTCAAAAATACAAAATGGTGGAGTACATCAAGAGACCTTGCCTCTGGCCTTGGCCCTGCTGGGGTCTGACACTGGCCAAGTCATACAACCTCTAGGGGATATTTTTTCCCCCACCAGAACAGAGTATTTTATATTAGTTAACCTGTAAGAACCCTTTGAACTCTACAATTCATGCCTCGGTGTCATGAGTATCAAACACTGCCTGAAACAGTGGCCATCCGATGCTGTCTGTGTGCCCCAGGATCTGGAAATCAGTGGAGCAGATGTTAGATGTGGCCACCTTCACAATCTGGCCCAGTTTGACTCAGCTTGGACACTTACTCTATGGAGCCTTCCCAAGACCCCCCAAAGAGCCACTTGGCTCAAACCTTGCCTCCCTCTTTTTGCTTTCCTCCCCAACCCTTGGGAAACCCATTCAAAGAGAGAACTCCCTTCAGAATCTTTTAATGAGAGGACCCTTCTGGCCTTTCAGCTCAGGAACTCCGTGTTCCCATTTTCAAGGTCCAGCTTGCCACTTTGGCCCTCTGCCTTTGGCTCCTGTTCCTGACCAAGGAAGTCGAAGTTAAATAAAATCATGTGAGGAAAGCTACGCCTACGCCTGTGTCACGGGCCCCTAAAGGCAGGAGGAAGAAGCAAGATCCACACATTGCTAGAGCCAGAGAAGGCTTTCCTTTTTTCTGTTTGTGTGTTTGCTTCTGTATGGTTTCAAGCCTCTACCTTCCCTTCTGACATGGTCAGCAGTGTGTCTGTCCCCTGCACTCATCCTGTCATGGTTCCCTCACCTGCACTAAGGCACTGTATGCTGCCTATCCAGCCCAGCTGAGATTCTCAGAAGGACTGGCAGTCATAAGGAAGGGAGATCAGAATCTGAATCTGAGTGCTAGGAAGAAGAAAGAAATGAGGTAATGAGGAAGCAGGCCCTACCCACATGCTATTACCATATTCGCCACCTAGACCCCTTTCCAATCTCTCCTCCCCACTGTCTACAGAGCTGACTGTCTACAGAGGACACTATGGGTTGAGTCATAACTTCTTTCCCTGCCAGGGAATGGAGGTTTAGTCCAGCAGGGCTCAGGGATAGGAAAGCTCAGGCCTTTCTCTGACTTCTCAAGGTCATTTCCTCACAGTGGCCTAAGCTCAGCACCATGAACACTGCCATTTGGTTGTAAACTTGGTAGTACAAATTCAACACCAAGATAGCATATCATGACCCACCAGTTCTAGAATGGCACCCAATTACTCCAGTGCATGTTCCTCAGTGAACACCTGACCATCTGCTCCTTCAGCCTCCACCAAAAGGGCCCTGTCCATAATGTCAATCACTTTTTTTTTTTTAAATATTCTCACCACAGGGACCTCTTTGACAGGCTGGGGCCCTATGTTTCAAGGGAGTTATGAGGCTCTAAGAATTTGAAATTGGGGCTTCCCTGAGCAGAGGTCTACACTGACATTCTCAGGTCACTTAGTAACTGAATTCAAGGAGTGAAGATTAAAAGCAGTCTTGGCAGGGACTTAATGAAAGCCAAACTAAATTATTTATAGATATCCTTTTCTACTTTACACTGTTCCTTTAACTTAAAAATAATTTCCCATATCAAGACTTAATTCCCCACCACCACACTACTACCCCACCAACATCCAAGTAGACTACCACATTCCCCAGTGGGCAGGTGAGGCTCAGCTTTGAATATGGCTTCAAGTGAACTAGTACTTTTTTCCCCAATATTTTGAAAACCCTTATCTAAGGTCACCCTAACTCAACATGAAAATTCAACTCTCTCCCCACATCCACGGAATTCTACATTTAGCCACGCCTCTAAACAACTTTGGAAACATTTATTCTTACAATCTTTTGTTGAAATAAATAAGTACAGCCAGACTCCATTTTGTTAGAAACAGAAATGAAGGCCCAAAGAAGTGGCACACGTCAAGAGGTTCTTTGGATAAGCTGGGAACAGAACTGTGTCCACCCTGGCCTAGAGTGTTTCCTGGCTGACCACGCAAGAGAGGCTGAGCAGTGGCAACGACTCCCGGAGCTCTGTGGCTGGCCAAATAGAGCCATCGATTCCTTTCTGTATGACAGACATTAAGGGAGACCAGCAGCTAGAAGAATGGGAGGGCAGTCTTTATTTTCTGCTTTTGCATTTGACTTTGTGTTCTTGGGATTAAACGCATGGGTTTCTTTTCCCTAGCTAATCACAACTGTGCTGCCACAACTCTCCTTTTTCCTTTAGTTTTCCATGTCCTTGGTTCATCAGCTGGGGGAGGCATGGGCACCTGGCAGGGTCGAGCCATTTTAGGGTGTGAAGACCATCTGGCCTGGGCTCCATCACAGTGTACCTGCTGGCATTGCTCTGTGGGTATGTAGAAACTGGGAGAAAGATTCACCCCAAGCTCATCATCAGAGTCAACTATTTCTTTGAGGAAGTAAAACTGCTCAACTTTTATAAAACTTAGGTAAAGGATCTGAATTTATTACCTAAAATGTTATTTCTTCATACTTTTTTCAAGAGAGACAGTTACTCATCTAATCAGACAGAATTCTCTCCATTGTTATTTAGAATCACAGGGGCAGAATGTTCCAAACTTGGAGTGGGAGCTCAGACGGTGATGTTGATGATAATAATGGGTGCCTACTCTATGCTAGAATTTACATGCATTATCTCATTTTATCCCCACAATAACACCATGCCAGAGAGTTTATTATTTCCCTTATTTTGAAGAAACTGAGGGTAGAAAACAAAGTGATTTATTCAAGCTGACATAATCTTTCAACCCAGGCCTGTCTAACTCAAGGCCACACTCATAATCACTATACACTCTTGTCAAGTACTGCAAGTCCCTCACTTTACAAATGAAAAAACTGAGGCCATAGAGGCCGTTTTTCCATATCACCATGTTAATTAGTGGTAGAGTGAGTACACTAACCAAGGCTCCTGACAACTCGGCCTGCCTTGAGCAGAATGTGGCCCACCCAGGACATAATTGGTCATTTATTTTTTAAGGACAATACTGCCAGGGTTTGAGAGTAAAATGGGGTGGCGGAGCAAAGCAGACAGGGGTGAGGAGGGAGCTGTCCACACACCCCCCCCTCCCTGCCAAAATCTCAGTTTGGTGGAAAAGGTCATGGAGACCGCTTCCTGCTGGGTTAGCTTTATTCCTCTCTGACACCTTAGTCATATACATTATGAAATTTCTTTTCTCTCGGACCTACAAAGATTAAACATACTACTTAAGTGATTTCCATGCATAAACAGCATAACCTAAATTTACACAAATCAATTTTTTACATTAAATACAATGATCATTCCTAAACAGACTCCATTGACAAAAGCTCTAGTTTGAGCTATAAAAGAAGTGACTAGATCCATTCTTCCTTCCTGTCTGTCAGACTTTGCTCCCAGGGAGGTATTTCAAAATATCTGGCCTATGTGTCAAGATTCTGTAAGTCGCCAGGTATGTGAATTTTGAAAAAAGCTTATAGGCAATCATGCCTCATTTGAGAACCACTGAGTTAGAAACTAAAAGTGGTAGACTCTTCCTAATAATCAATCCAATCTACTTTTTCAAATTTTACTTTTATTATGGGCTGAATTGTGACTCTTCAAATTCATAGGTTGAAGTCTTAACCCCCTCCCCCATTCCCTCAGAATGTGACTATAACTGGAGATTAGATCTTTAAAGAGGTAATTAAGCTGCAATGACATTATTAGGGTGGGCCCTATTTTAGTAGGACTGGTGTCCTTTTATGAAGAGGAGATTAAGACACAGAGGAAAAACCTTGAGAAGAAATAAGAGAAAGACAGTCATCTGCATGCCAAGGACAGTCCTGGAGAAGAAAGAACCCTGCCAACACTTTGGTCTTGGATCTTCAGCCTCCAGAATGGTGAGAAAACGAATTTTTGTTGTTTAAGTTCCACTCAGTCTGTGGTACCTTATTATGGCAGCCCAAATACAACTGTGGTAAAATGCATACAACCTAATATTGACCATTTTAATCATTTTTAAGTGTTCAGTTCAGTGACATTAAATACATTCACGTTGTTGTACAACTATCACCATCACCCATTTCCAGAACCTTTTCCTTTTCCCCAGTTGAAATTCTGTTCCCAATAAACACTAACTCCCTTTTCTGATCTATTCTTCACCATACGAGATATGATGGTCTCAGCCAGCACAACCTCTTCACACTTGATTCCCATGCAGAATGGTAAACTCACATGGGGACATATAGGAACAGGTTAGTTAGTCAATTAATTAAAGGAAATTATGTGTGAGGATATTTATTAGGGGCTGGCAAGTGTCCTTGGGCTGGATACTGGGGCTGATCCAGACCCAGGATACTGGGGCTGATCCAGACCCTGATCCCAAGAAGTTCATGGCCTGCTTAGTCAACTCTCCTGCTTGCAGACAAGATTAACTAGCAATTGTGATTCATCTATCCTTCCAGAAGACTCAGTAGTCTGCAGGCAAGGACTCTAATAAAATGAGTAACTGCCTTTGCTTTAGCCATGAGAAAATAGCAACAACTCAGCACATTAAATAAAGGTAAGGGAGACAGGGAAGTGAATGCATTCTAATATAGAACTGTCACAGGCTTCCAGTGTCAGATGAAGTTGAATGAAGTAACCACAATCCAAGAAAGTATGGCAAGTTTCCAGGACAAAGCAATGAACTATGTAAAGAAACAGAGAAATCGACAGAGTTCGGACTACAGGTCACATATGAACCTTGTAAGTGGAAAGATACACATTTGATGAGAATATATCTGAAAAGGGATATGTACAGGTTTGTTCACCATTTGATCAAGCATTCAGTGGTGCTGAGGATTTGAAATCAGGATCCTCCAAGTGAAAATTTATATACATGACCTCTGCCTCTCCATCTACTGCTCTCAGACAGAACTTATTACACAGACCAACAAGTCCTCCGCTCCTTCCCTCTTTTAGGTTGTTGAGTTAGAGACAATGCTTGCCTTAATCACAACCAGAAAACGTAGTTTCTTTGGCTTTAGCCTAATATCAAAGTACACTCTCCAGAAGGCAATGTGAGGGCTAACATCCAAATAACATTGCCACTGTGCACCAACAGCTGTGTCCTCAAACAATGTCAGTGTCTCAGGGGAGTTTAAGTTGTTAAGCCTGAAAGGGTTATCAAACAGCAGCATGAGCAAAAAACAGCACTTGCTAAACATTCACAAGCTCCTCCTCCAACTCTCCCAACCTCAGATTTGGATTCCTAGTAGGAATTGACATTAACCAAAAAAGATTTTAGAAATTGAATGGCTTCCAATCAAGATGACTTCTGCCAAATTTTGCAAATGTTAAAGCAGCAGAGCTCAAATCAGTAATAGCCAAAAAGTTGACTACTGAAAGGACATAATGTTAGATATAAAAGAAATTACATAGTATACTTAATTACTGATTTATAGTATTGCTTTACCTTACATATCCCTAATATCTGTGGTAAAGAGGAAAAGAACTGAAAATTTTTTTCAAAACCAAACAGACAGACTAGGAAAACAAAACAAAACAAAACAAAGAATCCAAGAAGGGAAGATTTGGGGTTGGTCCTGTGTACAGGTATTCAAAACCCTTCAGCATTTATTTTCTCTTGTGTTCACATCTGTTTCCTCACCACTTCATTATCACAGGGATTCTTTTGATTGTGTGTAACGTTGACCTTCATTTACTTATTTATGATACATACTGTTTCAACAACTTTATTTTGCACATCTTCCTTATAAGCTCTAATTTGAAAGCATGTAAGTACACACACTGGAATCAGACAGAACAATGATCAGTTAAGTTTCTTAACCTCTAAAGTAATTACTAAAAATAGCTATACTTCATTAAGCACTGGGCCAAGGTCAATTAACCCTTCCACAACCCTTTGATCAGTATACAAATATTATTCCCAATTCTCTGATGAGGAAACTGATATTTGAGAGGTCGAGGGTTAAGGAACTTGAACACAGTCAAATAGCTAGTGAGGAGTTCCTATCTAAACCCAAACAGTGCAATTGTATTCCCTGGCCTCCCTGAGTCCCACTTATCTCAACTGTAAAAGATAAGCAAAAACACTCAGCTCATAGGATTTTTGTAAAATTTAAATGATATTATATATGTAACCAATCCCATAGAGCCTGGCAGAAGTAGGTACTCGATAAATATTAAGTTGCCAATACTTATACCTTCCTAAGGTGGCCAAAATTATCACAATGCATATCACCACTGAATGAACTCTACTTACTTAAACTTAATGTAGGCATGCCAAATAACAATTTTAGATAGTGATAGTGGTAACTGGAATAGACAGCATCAAAAAACAAAAAAACAAAAACAAAAACAAAAAAATCAATAACATATTGTTGCAGAGTTAAATATGTTAGGATCTCTCAACAATAAAATATGTATAATGACTATAAAACTTGTATGGTGTGATATGCACTTGTATAGTGTGTGATGGTAATTTATCTCCAGTGCTCATTCCCCCCTTCTCTTCCTGGAAAACTCCTATTCATCCTTTAGGGCCCATCTCAAATGCTCTTTCTTCTGGAGCCTTCTCTTCCACTCACAGAAGGGAATTGCTTTCTCCTCTGTACTATCACAGAACCCCACTAGATGGTACTCTACGGCAGGAATACACCTTAAGAAACATTTGATACCAAGGTCCAACATGGGAACCAGTATACAGAAGGTGTCCAATAATTGTTTATTTAATGAAAGAATACTTTGAACTGATTTTACATTCCAATAACCTGAATATGTGAGGTGGTGTATATAAAATGAAGTTTAAAATATAAGTACTGCAAGATCTAACTTCCATTAAATGTTTCATTTTAGAATAACAAATGCCACTTCACAGTATACCTACAGCAAAGGGTCAGACTGGAGTAGTGAGCAAAGCATACTGTAGACCCTCAAAGCAAATCACCCAGCAGGGCTCCCCCAATTTGCCCACCTAGTTTCCACATTCACATTGTTGAGCGAAATTCTTATCTTTACAAAGCCCTTTCTAGGGTTCAGAGTTATACTGGGGCTCCAGGCAATATGCTTTAGCAGCTGCCACTTTCCTAGACATGAGAAAGGATGTGGGTAGTAAACACTCATCTGAATAGTGAAGTTCAACTGGGGCATGTGAAGAAAACATCGGAGGCCTTGCAGTGGGCTCTCCCATTACCCCCTGAATGTAGTTTGACAAGGTTTCATTAGCGACCCAGTGCTCACCCATGGTGGCATATGGAAAGCTGAATCCTGGATGATGTTGCTACTCCTGTTTCTGCCTTGGTGTAGTGGAAAGAGGGTAGTTTCAGAGCGACACTGGTCATTGCCTCATTCTACCACATGCTGTCTGTGAGACCACAAGCAACTTATTCAACTTACTTGACCATCTGTAAAATGGTATAATACATCTTAAGGATGTCATGAAGATGACAGAAAGTACTTCACATTAAGTACCTAGTGTAGGACATAGCACTGGGTATGCTCAATAAATACTCAAGTTCCCTTGCTCTTCTCCTTCCTCCAACATTAGCTTTCTTTCTAAAGAGAGAATCTCTCTCTTTCCTCTAATTCTTATCTCATGGTTTAAGATCATGGATTGGTGCCAGCTGATTGGCCATCAGTAGATCAGTCTCCATTTAACTTAAGTACCCCTAAACTAAACAAATGATAGAGATAATGTTTTGGTCTGAATACTTTAGGTTTGGAAATACTACTTTCCGACAAATCTAAGAAGAAACACAAAATGGCAGACCCATGAAAGGACTACAGAATTCCTACAATAAAGCTATGAACCTCAGTATGGGGATCATTAGAATTCTCCTTGTGCATCAGGGTGCTAATTTAAGATCAGAAATTGTCTGTCCGTATTTCGCTTTTCAAAGCACTGGCATTCTCCATGAAGGCCCAGTTGTCCTTGGACTCAAAACATGGACTTGTATTTGGCTGGCTGAGAAAAGGAACTGTAAATGCTCAATTCTCCTCTCATCCTCTCAACATTGTGAAATGGTCAAAAAGAGAAAGAAAGGATATTATAGCTTTGGATTCTCTTCTCACTCAACGTGCTGTTTCTTAAATGAAATCACGGCAGGACCCCTGTGTTAATCTTTAGCAATACTGTCAAATCTCCAGGCTGAACGAGCCTCAGAAGTTCAGACTCTAGCCATTACCAGTTTTGTGCTCAAATTGCATTATTCATATTTATACTGCTATCTCTTAAGTAATAGCTTGAGAAAGAATGTGCCAGGAAAATCAGAATTTTTATGGTGGGGAAAGAACTACATGAAGAGAAATACAACTCTCCATTCCCCGGTGAAATTGTATGTCTAACAGCGCCCAGAAGTCAAGAAGCTGCATATTCCACCACAAGGCCCGGAGCATGCCTGCCTCCATGCCACAAGTCACTCCCGTTGTTGCAAATGAGTTGTATGTAGGCCACAATCTATGCTCAGCATGGAGAATATGGACAGCCCCTGATCTGCTCTGAGCTTAGTAAGCCTGAAGAACGAACTCTTCAAACAATCAGTTTGCTTCAGAGGCAGGGATGAGGCCAAAGAAGGTGGTGGGAGGAACCCAGTCCACATGGGAAGACTGCCAAGGAGTGTCGAGTGATAAGAATCTGGTTGTCTGAACTGGTGAGGACAGTGAAAAATGTGAAAGAGTAGAGGTCCCATGGCCTCCTGTGAAGCGACAGGGACAGCACATTTTCATTCTCACAAAAGGTGTGTTTCAAGTTGTCCTCAGGGTTCTCTCCTGTAAGGATCAATCTTTAATAAACTTCTAGTTTCACCTATCAGTGTGCCAGTCTTTCTTCTTGCTGTCATCTTACCCTTTGACCTCCCTCCTCTGCTACCCATTCATGCTCCCCCATGGACTTCAGGCCCCACTACTGAGCAACAGACTGGTCATTATGATGTCCCTCTTCTGTGATTCTATATTAAGTGCGTGTGTGTGTGTGTGCGTGTGTGTGTGTGTGTGTGTGTAGACACTGAACCCACTGCTATAATTATAGCTTTTTTGTGGATACAGCACCAGCGGATGAAGTCCTCAAAGAGAAAGGCTCTGTTTCCTTCTTTTTCCTATCCCCTGACCTTAGCATTGGTTATAGCACTTAGTGGTTACTGAATACAATTTTTAAAAACAAATAAAAAAACTGACAAGATAACACCTTCTGTACATTTTCTCTTAGACATAAAAACATTTTTAAAGAGACTACAAAGGATCACAAAACCTTTAGGACCCAGAGTGAACTGTTGGTTAGTGGGGGCAGGATACCCCACTGAACCCCTTCTTTGACCCAATTATACTGGTGGTCACCAACAAGTCCTATACATAAGATAGTTGTTATCATAAAGATATGTGTCTTTTCACTAATGAGGAAACAAGTCCCTCTTCACACTTGTCCTCATTCCTCTCTTGCTACATATCACCCACCCTGATGAAGCAGTGCTCTTGACCTTCTTAAGGCTTTCCACTCAGCCAGTTTCCTTTGCAAAGACCTGGCAACTGGGAAGAACAGCAAATGTCACCTTTGAGAAGAAAGAGAATGTTGAGGTGATAATGCTTTAGTGTCAGAAATGACAGAAAAACTCTTATCAAAGAAGCTCAAAGTGCCTCAAAAACTAACCACAGTAATCCTTCCAAGGCTCCCATGGAGAAGTTGAGTGTTTTCAGAGGTAACTGATTGTTGAGATGAAATAACTTTCTCTAGTGAAGAAGTAGGGATGAAAAGACTGTTCCTGAGAAGAAAAGACTTATGTCAACCCATCTCCTTCATTAACCTTTTCATCTGCACTATTACTTTTATCAAGAACTGTATGACCTAAAGTATTTAAACAAGCAGTTAAGAACAGGGGCATTCACAACAAAGCTCAAAGTCCAACTTCCCCAAAGTGAAGCAATAGGATATCCCATTATTCCCAGAAGGGAATCACAAAATTTTACCCTAAAGTCAGTTTCCAGCCATCTTGCAACATATTGATGAGGTGTGTCTAGAGTTGGGGGGAAGGAGTGGGGGTGGGGGAGGTTGCTCTATCTAAATTACAATTTTGCATACAAGAAGGAGTAAGTAGTTTTACACTGGGAATATAGACTTTCCACAGTCTAAGGAAGCCATCACCTTATATTAATAATATCCCAATAAAACAAGAAAAGCAGCATTGCTGTATGGAAAAAGGATAGTCTTCTATGATTCCATCCTGTAGGATCTTGGGCAAATTACTCAACTTCTTTTAAACTCAGTTTTCTCATCTGTAAAAGGGGAATGATGATAACTTCCCCCAGGGTCTTGGGTTCCAAAACATGTAAAGTATATGAAAAATTCCTAGTACAATGCCTGGACCATGGGAACACAGTAAAAGGTATCTATTACTGGGAGGGTCAAGATGGCGGAAGGCCAGGTGACCGCATTTCAGGGAGTTCCCTGAAGAGAGCTGAATTCCAACAAAAAAACCACTACAAGACCACCGTGAACACCCATGAAACCAGCCTGAAATGTGATATTTCCCACTTCTGGACCGCCACGAGAGACAAAGAACATCGGCAAAAAGGTAGAAACAAATTGGAGG
>PITA01029506.1:0-17801 GCA_004023965.1 Spilogale gracilis | reverse complement strand
AGAGCCCACACAGGACTGGGAGGGGCAGAGGAGAGGAAAAGAAGCAGATTCCCTACTGAGTCTGGTGGGGGGGTGGGGCGGTGAGGTAAGTGGGAGGAGGAAAGGGGAGGGACTCCAGGCAGAGCTCCAAACAGGGCTTGACATGGGGCTTGACTGAGCACAGAGCTTGATCTCCAGGGCCCAAGATCAAGACCTGAATGAAAATCAGCAATGGTAGGCCCAAAGGGCACAGCCACCCAGCAGCATTTCTAACATAATATTGGTCACATTTGTTGAGCACTTACTATGCACAGTCACTAAATTCTGAATTTTTACATCTTTATAGCATACACCTTCTGATAAGGCAAATTAAATAATGATCCATATGGCTTAAGGATATTTTAACTTTTATTGAAAAGTACTACCCTTTTAACCAAAACCCTAAATCATCTATAACCAAAAGAATGGACATGGATTTAGTTAACGCCCATGAAGCAACATGAATGTGCATAAACAGTAACAAAATATTTACAAATCATTTTTGATTCTATCACTATTCTCAGCACACTGACTTAAAAGACTACATTTAAAAGACATAAAGGGATGTATTTTAAAATTATCCTCAAGAATTGATAAACAAATACAAATAACTGTTTTGCTTTCATAAACAAATACAATTTTGATGTAGTAACATCCACTAATAAAGATTAAAAAAAAGAGCTGCTGAATACAGAAAATATTAGACATAATCTGATTAGATGAATAGAAATGTAGGCCACTGGCATACTTCTAATTTGATGATCAATGATGAATCTTCAAAACATAAAATAGAAAATCAGATTCTCTAATCTTCATGGGCCAGTAATTTAATACATTACAGAACCAAGTGACCTTCTTTCGACTGCAACTACATAAAGCAGAGTAAGTAGTCTGAGAACATATCAGTATAGTATGTTCTACCTCATAAAAAACCACCCAGAGCTAGCAAAAGCTTTCAAATATTAATGAGCAGTTCTAAATTTTTTAAAATGCTTATTAATATTCCATCTAGCTTCCAAAATATTGCTGCAATTCATACAGAATTGTTCCATGTAATATTAAATATGAAAATTTCCTATGGTTTTTTTTTTTCAGTCAACATATTAGTCAATGTTTTTTGTAAATACAAAATTAGAAGTAATGGAAATTTTAAAATTGTTTTTTCACACATTAGTTGTCATGATATTGCTTTCTCACTGCTTCGTAACTTAAATGAAAAAGTCCATATTTCGTATATGAAATGACCCATTCAGTGTTTCAAATGCCTTATTCAGTCTTCAAAAATTACATTACAATGCATGTCTCCAGGCTTCTCCGCAATTTAAATGAGTAGGGATATTTGTGATGTGATGGCTAGCCGCTAGCGGGTACATCACATGCTTCTATTAGCAGCAAGTGTCCCAGTTACTGGTTTCTGGCATGAGCTCAACCGTGGTTGTCTAAGAAAAGACTAAACACTTATTTTTAAAAGTTAAATCATTAACTGTAATGTCAAAAATGGAGATTAATTTCTCTAAATTATATACTACAGAAACTTATTTTGTCTCAGAAAACATTTAGTAACTATTGTCAACAACACTACATTTGTAAAACCTGACTTGAGTGATGCCCCCTGTATATTCCTCTCAAGATCCAGGAAACTCTAGTCTAAAAATTGCCACCAGTTCTATTAGAGCAGGGTCCTCCAAAGGGTGGATCATGACCCTAAAGTAGTGGGTTGTTAAACTAATGTAAGAAGTCCTGAGCAGCACTTTTTTAAAAGAAATAGTATGAAAGAGAAAAGAAAATGGCATACACATATGTCATAAAGAACAGTTTTGTTCCATGAGATTTTGTTTTTGTTCTTTTTATCAGTGTGTGTGTATCCACTGGTCACAATGTAAAATACATTTTTACAGGTTGTGATAAACAGATTTCTATTAGTTATGGTCAGACAGGATTTCTAAGTTTGAAAGATGTAATAAATATGTAATAGCACAGGAGTATCAAACCATACTAAATTAGAATCAGTTATAACTGAGTCAATTTTTAGACAGAAATTTCATTAAAGTCTAAATTTTCTTAATACACATAAACATTACTGAATATCTAATTAAGTAAATATGCTAACTAGCCAGGTCTGACTCTTTTCTAGTAACTAAGATGTGACTATATCATCAGTCTTCAAAATATCTTTTGTGCCTCCTCTTTTCATTTTCATAGGTAAATTTATACTCTCATCGGTAACACCTCTTATCACAGCTAAGGAGTCTCAATGGTTGGAATAGGAAGGAAAGTTTAATTTGAAAATGTCCAGCCCCCTAAACACTTATAACATGTGCAGCCAGAGAAGCACACATTACCCCCATCTCCTGCCCCTTGAAACACGATGGGAATGAAAAATCAAGCAGAGAATAGAGTAAATCTCTATTAATGAAAAATTAACAATATCAATATCTATGAGCAGGTCATCTCACTATAAAATTGCAAACATAGGGGTGCCTGGATGGCTCAATCATTAAGTGACTGCCTTCAGCTCAGGTCATGATCCCAGGGTCATGGGATCGAGCCCCACATCGGGCTCCCTGCTCAGCAGAGAGCCTGTTTCTCCCTTTCCCATTCCCCCTGCTTGTGTTCCCTCTCTCGGTGTGTCTGTCTCTGTCAAATAAATAAATAAAATCTTTAAAACAAACAAATAAATAAATAATAAATAAAATTGCAAGCATGGCTGCAAATCCCAATCATAGGAACAGTATTAAATTTAAACTCCAGGGGCGCCTGGGTGGCTCAGTTGGTTGGGCAACTGCCTTCGGCTCAGGTCATGATCCTGGAGACCCGGGATCGAGCCCCACATCGGGCTTCCTGCTTCAGCGGGAAGCCTGCTTCTCCCTCTCTCAGTCCCTCTGCTTGTGTTCCCTCTCTAACTGTGTTTCTCTCTGTCAAATAAATAAATAAAATCTTTAAAAAAAAAAAATTAAACTCCAAGCTGTCAAGGAAAGTCATGTTCTGTTTTGGGGAACTCACCCATATTCAACAAATACTTACTGAATTATCTATCCTGTACCAAGCACAGTCCAAGGGTGTGGGAATATAGCAATGAACTTGTCCCAGAACAGGTCTCACCGTGCCCTTTCAAGCCTATCTACTTCATGACTCCCATGGCACAGTAGTATAGTTTTTATATTGATTAAAAAGGATATCCTTCTGTACCTGAGGAAAACTAAAAAACAGTTGGTCCCCAGGAGTTATACTCGATAAAGTTGCAGCCAGCTCTGAAACAAGAACAATGGACCAATGCTCCTAGGGAAGATAAAGGGTTCAGTGGTCACATTTTCAGCAAACGATTAATATACAACCTTGTTCGCTGATGTTTCTGTTTAAAGATGCCTTATTAAAAAAAAAAAAAGATTTATTTCTTTGTTTGGCAGAGAGAGAGAGATCACAAGCAGGCAGAGGCAGGCAGAGAGAGAGGAAGCAGGCTCCCTGCCGAGCAGAGAGCCAGATTCGAGCCTTGATCCCAGGACCCTGAGATCATGACCTGAGCTGAAGGCAGAGGCTTAACCCACTGAGCCACCCAGGTGCCCTAAAGATGCCTTATTTAATACACTTTGTATACTCATTAACGTTGAACTCAGAGCCAACAGCATTCTAACTCATGCCTGAACTAAACCCATGTAACACACATTTTCTCAAGAAAGCATACCACACAGGCTATTGAGTACAGGGAATACTAGACAGCACTTCCATACTACATTTGGGGGTCATTTTAAAGAGCAAAATTACCCCCAAAAAGCATTAAATAGGCCCCAAAAAGCAAAACAAAAAGACAGAGCATCAATTTGCTCAGTTTTGGGTGGGTACATGCATGTCAGATAATTCAGATTTTTGCCACTCTGCACATGTGTATATTGTGAATGCCTGGAAACACACCAAGAATGCTGATCTGGGGGGTTACAAATAAATTTTAGCAAGTAGAGAAATCTGCAGATATAGAGTCAGTTAATAATGAGAATCAACTCTAATCAATGAGGGGAATTTTCTCTCTTTACACATACTTCCATCTAATAAGAAATGACAGAATTCAAATATCGTCATAATGCAAATCCTAATAAACTAATGGAAGTAGGTAAGTACCACCTGCTGTTAACCTCACAAAAAAAAAAAAAAAGATAACCTTTGAGCTTCCTAATGGAAGAAAAAAAATTAAAGAGAACCTGATGAAACTTTTACTTTTTACAACCAATTTACAGGAAAGACAAGGCGTAATGTTTTTACTTTTCGACCTTAAGATAGCCCATTTATTTTATCTGATGTCCTGAAAGCCAGGGATATTTTATTGAACTCTACCTCCCCATTATACATAATACACAGCAGATGTTTATTAAACATTTATTGAATAAATGAGTAAACAGACAATGACTGAACAATGAATGAGTGAACAATCTACCTAACATAATTAGGAATGTTAATTTATAAAATCACGTCTTTTTCAAGGAAAGAAGGAAAGAAAAAGGTATGGACAGGCAGGCAATTTACAGCTCAAAGGATACTACAAGTGGAATAACACCTCACAAATCAAAGGTCATTTATGCTGTGGTTTCTAATCTCCAAAACATAGCTATGAGCCAGAAGGAAGAAAGTGTACTAAAAGAGGTCACAAAATACATATTTTGCTCATTAAACAAAAGAAGCCCCTAAACTATATTCTACTTTAATCTTAAAATAATTCTAGTAAGTTTCTTATTAGAAAAATCAAACATAGAAGGAACAACTGAAGTGACTAGTAAAAAGGTTACAGAACAAAGAAGACAACCTTACACACTTAGATAAATTCAGACAATCTAAGCATCACAGCACACTTCATAACTGATACGCAGAATGAGAACCCTGCCTCAGCAAGATCTGAACATGTTTAGAAAACAATGAGAACAGTACTACCTCATAAAGTTGATCATTTAAAAAAAATTTTAAATTTTAGTATAGATTCAATCTTCTAATTTATCTAACAGATCGTTGGCTGATAATGCCAGAGAAATGAAAAAGTACTTCAGAAAAGTCAGGGGCTGCTTCATACACAGCTCTCATAATTAAATTATATTTTTCTTTTTAACTTTAGTGCTAATTCCTAAATTTGTAAAAATATATATTTACAAATAACCATCTGCTTTAGGCTCAGGTCATGATCCCTGGAATCAAGTTCTACACCCGACTTCTTGCTCAGTGAGGAGCCTGCTTCTCCCTCTATCCCTCCCCCTGCTGTACTCACTCTCTCTTTCTCTCTGACAAATAAATAAAATCTTTAAAAAGAAAAATAGTATCAACATTTGATCATTTTAGGAAGCTAATACTGTCAATTCTCATCATAGATAGAACTTAATATTGTAACTGACAATAAATCATAAATAACCAAGTTGACTTCTACAAAATTCTAGAATGAAACATGCAACAAGTGATAGAAAAGCTTAAACTATCACTTCTCCAGACTAATGATTTCTTTCTATCCAGACCAAACCATGAGAATCCTTCACCAAATAAGTGCTGTAACCAGAAGACAGAGACACAGAATTGAAAGACACTTCAAGTACCAATATGGCATCAGGGTTAAGGCCTAGTTTTTCTTTTCTTTTTTTAAGATGTATTTATCTAAGAAAGAGACAGAGAGTATGGGGGAGGGGCAGAGTGAAAGGTAGAGTCTTTTTTTTTTTCTTTAAGATTTTATTTATTTATTTGACACAGAGAGAGAGATCACAGGCAGGCAGAGAGAGAAGAGGAAGCAGGCTCCCTGCTAAGCAGACAGCCGGATGTGGGCCTCAATCCCAGGACCCTGAGATCATGACCTGAGCCGAAGGCAGACACTTAACTCAATGAGCCACCCAGGCACCCGAAAGGCAGAGTCTTAAGCAGACTCGGCACTGACTGCAGAACCCAGCTGATGTGGGGATCAATCTCACAACCCTGAGATCAGGACCTGAACAAAACCATGGGTCAGAAACTTAACAGACTACACCACCCAGGTGCCCCAGGCCTGGTTTTTCTTACAGAGATCAGCTGAGCCAGAAAGAAAAGCTCCAAAACATCATGAAGACTGCATTTCCTAAAAAAATGAGGTTCCCCTAAGTCACTACCTATCCAATAGGTCTACAGCAATGAAAATATGTTCAGACTGAATATTATTGCCATGATATTTTGGTGTACAACCAAATTAACAAACTAATTATTAAAAAGTAATTCAAAAAACAAATTTAAAGTTCAGGAATTGTTTATTATTAGAACTCTTCGACATAGCTCTTCGACACATTCCCTAAGGTGGGAATACAAAACGGTATACAGCTGCTTAGGGAAAGTTTGGCAGTCTCTCATTAAAGTTAAACATATACTTATCATATGACCAACAATTCCAATCCTAGGAACTTACCAAGTCAAATGAAAACTTCAATTCACCAAAAAGAAAAAAAAGTACACAAACGTTCAGAGAAGCTTTATTCCTAATTGCCAAAAACCGGAACCCAACATTTAAAATGGTGAGTGGATAAACATGCTAAGGTACATCCATATACTGGAATACCGCTCAGGAGCAAAAAGAAACGACTGACACATGCTTCATTGTGAATGAATCTCAAATACCCTACGAAAAGGGGAAGGAGCTAGACTCAAAAGGCTGCATGCATACCACTTGGTTCCATTAATATGCTATTCTATAAAAGGCAAAAGTACAAAAACTGAGAACAGATCAGAGGTTGCCAGGGGCTGGGAGTGGGAGAAGGGGTTGACTACAAAGGGGCAGCAGGAGGGAAATATTTGGAGCTAACGGAATTGTTTTGTACACTGATAGTAGGGGGAGTGAACTTTAGTGCGCAAAAATTTAAAAACAGGAAAAAGAAAAAAACTTTATCTAATAGTAAAAAAATACCTTTCAACAAAATAATTAAGTGAAATGTTCAAAAAACCGAACACTTCCTTTAAATTTTCTGGCTAGCCCATAAATGCATTTAATTTCCATTCTGCCATTTTAAAAAAGGAAGCCTTTCTATTAAGTATTTCTCTACTTTTAAGCCTGAGTAACTACATCAGATGCTTGTGTTTATTAGCATATTTAAGATAGGGCCAATTTATTTGTTTGAGTTTATCTCATCCAACTATAATGATCCACACTCAATTGGTTTGGAGTGAGGCCGGTGCCTCAGGAGGCATTTAATCAAGGTTCTCCACGTTAATTCTCCCTAATAAAAAAGATGAAATGATTAATCCATTCATTCAACAAACAAGTAATCACAAGAGGCCTATCATGTGCCAAATACAGGAAATGAAATGGCACACAAGACAATCACAATCCCTGACAGCACACCGCTTAAACGAACAATAAAGTATGATATATACAAGAGAATTACAGCACTTTCAGAGCATACAGCAAATGCACATAACCTATGTAAGCTCTAAATCTTCCATTATTAACAACACGGTAAAAATGCCTACTATCTTGGTGAACTCAAAACACAACTGAAAAGGCATGCACCACAGTGCCCACCACCCCATCACCCCTCAGTGTCTAGGGACTGAAAGAAAGCAAAGACCATGTGCACAGACCACTATCAAGCAGTACAATATTCACTCCCCTACAGTGAGGTCCTCTTCAGGGAAATACCAGAATACGCAGATTTATCTGGCACCTTTCCCACCAGCAGGGCATTTTTTCCGATTCAGAATACCATTCACAATCCTGAACTTCTCTAGTTGAGAAACATGATTTTAAAGGAGGAGAGGGTACAGTAATTAAAAAAAGGAAAGGAAAGAAAAAAACCAGAAAAGATGGTCGGGGAAAAAAAGCCGGAGCTAAGTATACAGATTTTTGCAGTGAAGTCTTAAAAACAAATTAAGGAAGTTTAAGGAAACTAAAACAGAGGCATTACAACCACACCCCTGCTTCTTTCTGTTATGAAAAAGGAAGCCAAGATACATAAAAAAAAGAATGCCTGCAGGTGCTCTGGCATGAAGCTACCATGTGTAGAGGTAAAATTATATAACCCCAAGGACTAAACAGAGTGTGTGATGAATACTCAGCTCTGACAGTTACCCGAAACATTTTCCATCCCGAGTATCCTAATTATACAATGCTCCTGGGACCACATTGGGGCCCATAGGACCGGGGTTAATAACTCCGTGCCAAAAAAACAGAAAAGCTTTCAACAACTGTTAAACAAACACAGATTAAAATAAAGTGCCTCTTGGTATGTATGTATTTACAAGAGGAAAAAAAGCACTAGAAATTTACTAGCATCTTACTGAAACTCCATTTCAGAGGAGTAAGATGGTGAGTAGTTTCTATGAAGAAAAAAGAAGTGGAAACAAATTAATGTAGTTTCCATGGGCTCCTTTCCACAGCTCTTGCAGCCAAGCATGCTTTGGAATCCTGAATTTTAGTGGATTTTTGACAGGTGATATAGTGTATACGCACCACATATTTTGTAAAAGAGCCGTGATGACACACCGAAGTCTGGAACAGTACATTATAATCAAATTTACTATTTCTACAGTGAAACCAACAAATCCATGAAATAAAGACACAACAGCTCAACACAAGTTTTATGAAAAAAATCAATTTGTGTCAAACATACAAGAAAATACTTTTCGTCTTCAGAGCATTGATAAGGAAACAGTACCCATTGCTCAGTCACCGCGTGTGCAAAGTGTTACTGGAAGCCTTGTTATCACGTGATTTTCTTGTGGAATTTTGGTGAACCCAATTCTAAAAGCCTTCTCCAGGTTCACACAGAACGTGTCCTCTATACTCCATCCACTCTTAAATATCTCGACCACAAATTATCCTTCTAGAGGAGTTTACAAAAGTCTAACCCTTGAAATTTACAGAGAACTGCCAAACCCAATTTTGCCACCACGAAAAGAATTTTCCCTGAATGGAAGTTAACATATTGAACTCATCATAAAATGGCCTGTTCTCATTGTATCACAAATGCTGTAACTGATAAGGGTGTTTGTGACCTAGGAAGCTACACCAAGGCACAAAAAAAGACCCTGATTGTCATAAATGACAAGATACAGTGACTATAAAACCCTTTCATCATAGTACATTTATATGTATACAATCGCTGACTGTATAGGACAGAGACAACATACTATATTACACAATGTACGATAACTGAAGTAAATTATTTCCACTTAAGGGAAAACAGGTATTTGTCATCAGCAACGATATAAAAAAGGTAGAGCAGTACATATGCAGTTATACTAAACTACTAAGGCCTCTTTTAACCTTATGTTCCAGGAAAATACAACTCAATGATACTATAAATATCATAAATATAAACTATGACTAATAAACTTGATTAGCAACAATTCTTACTTCTTATAGTTTATATAACTTTAAAGATACAACTGTTTTTATCACTTAGGTTTCTTAAGATTTTCAGGGGGATCTGAGATAATGCTTTAATTTATTCTTGACAAATTTCCCTTTAACAAATAATCCAAACTTCTACAATCCTCTAATTTGGGGGCTGTATATAGAAAAAACTGCTCATAAGCAATGAACAGAATGGAATCACTAAGGATTTTGGGTACAAAACTATGAAGAGAAGTCACTTCATTAACCTGGTCCTCTTGCAAATGTTTCCTATGCATTTCTTGTCTCACTTCCACACCCTTAATCCCAATTTAAAAAAGAATCTGAAAATGAACAGCTAAGAGATGTGTAAAAGGGGAAGGAGAAATCAGACATTTTCAACTCTGCCACACACTGGAATCACCTATACAAACCCTGAAATATATCAGTACCCCAGCCTCACTCCCGGATTCAAGTATCAATTAGCAGGGGTAGAATACCTTTACCCATCATGTTTTTAAGGTCCCCCCACAATGTTAATGTGAAGTCTGGGCTAAAAACCACTGCCACACACAGTTTTCTTCATACACACTTTTCTCTTATTTCTGGTCAGTGGTAGCACTATAGCAAGGACTGCAAGGATGATCTTTAAAATTACCCCCCCCCTTTTTCTTAAGATTTTATTTATTTGACAGAGAGAAACACAGCCAGAGAGGGAACACAAGCAGGGGGAGTGAGAGAGGGAGAAGCAGGCTTCCCGTGAGCGTGGGACTCGATCCCGGGTCTCCAGGATCATGACCTGAGCCAAAGGCAGTCGCCCAACCCACTGAGCCACCCAGGCACCCCTAAAATTACCCCTTTTTGTTCTCATTTACTCCATCACACAAAAAAAAATTACTAATTTTGAACTGGAAGATTTTAAAGAAGTATCTATCGTAAAAGACATTTTGATTTATCTCACATTCTCATTCCCAATCCTCAGGATTTTATTTTTCAGTCTTCACAAACAACTTCAGTACTTGGTAACTAAAATGTGTATCAACAGCAGAACATACAATAAACACTTGTATGCCACATACTCTGTTATCAACATTTAACAGATTATCAGAAAATACCCATACCCAAAGGAATGGTTTTAAAGAGCTGATTACATTTTGATATTTCATTAACTACAAACACTTTCAGAGCCTCAAATATATAAAAGAATATGAGCCACAATATGCCGAGACATTCGTATGACAGAAAAAAGAACTCAGTACATCATCTACCATTTTTAAGTGAAAATTGGCATTACAAGATTCCACATCTTTAAGATGTATACTTTTTTTGATTCACGTTGTCTTCAGAGCTCCAGAATAAAAGAATATAAAATAATGCCTTAAAAAATATGCAACTACAAATACCAGTTTCTAAAAATGTCACCAACAACTGACATCTACTAGTTTCACCTTCAAAAGAATACAAGGTTATGTTTGCACTTCAAATCAGGATTTTTATTAAAAGGTATTGTAGCCATATATGTGCACACCAGAAAGCTAGAAGAATACCAGGAATCTTCTCTCTTCTCTACCTATAACATTACCTACTATATTTGCCTGCCATTTGAAAGTATTCATTGCTAGAATATAAAATCAGTATTTCACAAAAATAGAAAATAGACATGACACAGACTGGCTGTAAGGGAAAAAACATTTTCACTTCCCTTTTTACTAAAGGAAACTCTAACTTTGACTCTAATACACTGCCAAGTATGCCACCTGAAGTCAAAAACAAACAAGTCTTAAAAATAGGTTAACACAATTAATAACTGTAAGATATTCAGAAGTCCACTACTTTTACACAGTATATTTGTATCAAAAGGTATCATATGGCCAATTTCAACCTAAATTTTAGGTAAATAATTTTAAAAAGTACAATTCTAAAAGGACAATTACAAAGTAGCCCTGCATTCCAGGCATACATTATTCAAGGTAATCTACAAACAAAAGCAGAAGAATGTTAAAATCTAAGTTCGTCAAAAACATCCTACCTCCTATTTTTTTCTTCCTCCTTAAAAAAAAAACAACTTATTTTTCCTGATGGTAAATGATTAATTGTAACAGAAAATCCAAACAATATAGAAAAGTACAAGAAGTGTAAAAATAAAAATCACCACTAATCTCACTACTTATTAAAAAACTGCCATTAACATAAATACCCTTGCAGAGGATGAATAGATTTACTCTGTAATTCTACCAGTGCCACAAGGACAATGGGAATAATTACAGTGATTAAAATCCTGTGTGTGTGTGTGTGTGTGTGTGTGTGTATACACAAATATATGCAAGTACCTCAATATATACGCAATATATACGTATAATACACAGAGAGAGAGAGAGAGAGAGACACATTTTGTTACGTACACTACAGGCACAGAAATCTTCAGGATAATAACTTTCTTGAGTTTAAACACACATAAATTGTTCCAAGCACTCATTCTGCTTCTGCATTTTCATCTAAGCAGGCCAGGTTTGAGATTACTTGTGTGTGTGTGTGTGTGTGTGTGTGTGTGTGTGTGTGTTTATGTGTGTGTGCTGCTGTGCTTGAGGGAAGATTTAAAAAAATCTGTCAGTTTGATTTACTTTAAAAAAAAATCTCTAGCTAAAATTTTCCAAAGCCTGGAAGTAGGTATCGGTACTAACAGCAGTTGGCAGTCTGCTGTACAGAACTACCCCATGGTCCCAGGCAAAACTGCAAAGCAGACAAATCTTCTCAGGGCCTCCCACCCCTTGGGTCAGAAAGAGCACCACGCTAGGTGTGTGCTATGAGCATTTCACTCAACCTTTCCATGATTCATTTCATTTCAGTTCCAAAATTCTGTGATTCTCCCCTGTCTCCCCATTCCCCCACCAATTTTTTGCTTCTCAAAATAGGTAAAAATTGTCCTTACCTCCTATCTCACTAGGATTCCATGATGCAAAATAAACCCTTCCTCTGACTGACAAATTCCCATTTCCTCAACTCACTTACTGTCCTCTAAGTGTTAAGAAAGAATGTGATGAGGGCGCCTGGGTGGCTCAGTGGGTTAAAGCCTCTGCCTTCAGCTCAGGTCACGATCTCAGGGTCCTGGGATAGAGGCCCTCATTGGGCTCTCTGCTTGGCAGGGAGCCTGCTTCCTCCTCTCTCTTTCTTCCTGCCTCTCTGCCTACTTGTGATCTCTCTCTGTCAAATAAATAAATAAAATCTTAAAAAAAAAAAAAAAAGGAAATGTGATGAGATCAAAGGCATGGGCAATTGTGGAAAGGAGAGAGGGCAACAACTCAGAAAAAAATTTAAGTAAGTTTACAGGTACAAATTTTTAATCTAAAGTTGCAATGGCGAAAAAGATACAATCCTATATTTTGAATAACAGATTTTATTGATGCAAAGTTAGTCAATAAAAAAACACTGTTTTAAGCTCCTAAAATATTCATACCTGAGTATATTTAAGAGAGCAACACAAAAGCAGCTTTCTAATCTTTCATCTACTACATCTGTACAACCCTTTAAAGTTCAAAGTGCATTTATATGCATTATTTATTTTCATTCTCAAAACAAGTAGATGTAGTGGTCACTATTGATTGCCTCTCCAAACATCCCTTTCCCCCATATTCTTCCTTCCCACAATTTTTTAAATATCTTCCCCTCCACAATGTAACTTGGGAAAATGCAACCTCATCCCCAATGGCAGGGGATATATCCTGATTAAAAGAAATCAACCATGATAACCCTATTCCCCTTGTCATGACTGGTTAGGAAATACACATGACCTAATTCTGGTCAATAAAACATGAAAGGAAAAATATGCTAGTAAGCTTGTGCAAAACATTTCCTGGCCAATGCATGTCTAGATGTGATCTTGCTACCAGCCTGAGGATGAATCCAACACAAAGAGGAGAGCAGAGCCAAAAAAAAAATCAGAGAGGCAGACCAAAGCTCTGAAACACTAGTCCTATCTCAATACTTCACTGTTCCATATCAGAAACTAGCGCATTTCAGGCATTAAAATGCAGTGATACCGAGATAAAAAGCATTACGCATCCATCTTTCCTTCCCCAACCTGGACCTCCTTTCCTGTAACCTAAAAGTGTTGCTTTTCACTTGAGCTGAGCTAGGCAAGCAGGAGGGCAGTTCCTCTAAGCTGCCAGACCAGCATGCTTTGCACCAAGCTCAACCACTCCTGGTACACATCAAGCGTATGGCATTTCCTCTTCCAAGGGACAATTTCCTGTACCAACTGACTCCAGCAGTTCCTACTCAGGTTGAGGAGATGCTGGGATTCTAAGAAGGCTCCTCTCTATATAAAAGCTGAAAGGTAGAATACAAAATCAGACCAAGGACCATATAGGGAAATAAGTGAAAAGCATTGATTGATCACCTGAGTAGGTAATTAAATAACTCACCCTAAGGTATGAATGACTACAGCAGAAATACCAGAATTTATTTCTTTTTTATAAGAGGATGCTATTAAATCAATCTCTAAGACAGGGTATAAAATAGATGCTACTTTAGAAGCAGACAGTCTCTTTAATATGTAATTAACCAAGAGTTTCTAAGTTAGTTTAAAAGGGTGCCTGGGTGGCTCAGCCAGTTAAGCCTCTGACTCTTGATTTCGGCTCAGGTTATGATCACTGAGCCATGAGATTGAGCCCCGAGTCGATCTCTGCACTCAGCACTGAGTCCACTTGAGATTTTCTCTCTCCCTTTGTCCTCCCACTCAGCACTGAGTCCACTTGAGATTTTCTCTCTCCCTTTGCCCTCCCCCCTGCTCTCTCTCACTCTCGCTCTCTTGCTCTCCCTCGCTCTCTAAAATAAATTTTTAAAACTTAAAAAGAAATAAAAAGACATGAAATGGGAATCAGGAAAAAAATCTACATATCTTGGACATTTTATTGCAACTATACCATAAAAAATGTGCACTCTCAAGAGAATCTTTTAATGCAAGACCAAACCTTCTCTTCAAGTTTTGGCCTAAAGATCACAGTTCTATTGTCTTTCTTGCAAAAACCACACCTATTTTACATGACCTGCAATTTCCAGTTTCTGTTTTTTAAACATGGATATACATCTTATAAAAGTTAAGAGCAATCTTATTGCAGATTCTTTTTAGATTTTTAGGGTTTAATGAGGGTTCCTGTCATTGTTTCAAGTTTTCTCACCCACACCTATTTTAACTATAATTATTTTAGCTATTCGCCTGTTTTCAAAGGAGCCAGAGATTCCTATACAAATAACTTTTTTGTCTCCATACTTCACTAAATAATGTTTCATTAAACTGTGTAAGTACAACATCAAGTACAAGTGCCATCAGCAATTTGTTGAGGGAAAAACACAAATAATTCTTGGTAAGTATATAATAACTAGTGGGATTAAAAATTCAAAAACAAACCAGACAGCAGTCTACTGCCATTTAATACAGCATGGGCATCAAACAGTAAATGAATGAAGAATATCAATCTTTTGAGTGAGCTGAACAGGTGAGTTAAAACAGTCTCCTGAAATATGCCGTTCCCAAGAGTCTTTGCTTATTCTACCCTCCAATCAACCTTCTAACAACTCATCAGTATCTTAGGAAAAAGAGTATCATGAGATTTTACTTACTTCCAGTGAAAGCTATAAAAAATGTGGATGTGATTTAGGTATATGTGACTATAACTCAGCTATAAACTTTCATTAAATTAAATTATAACCGTGTAATCTATCATTCGTCAAGAAAATGATCAAAGTGTGTTGTGTTCTCTACCAAATACAAAAACACGTCAAGATCACTGTTAAGAATTCTTTCTTGGACGCTTGGGTGGCTCAGTGGGTTAAAGCCTCTGCTTTAGGCTCAGGTCATGATCCAGGAGTCCGGAGATCAAGCCCCACATCCAGCTCCCTGCTCAGCAGGAAGCCTGCTTCTCCCTCTCTCACTCCCCCTGCTTGTGTTCCCTCTCTAGCTGTGTTTCTCTCTGTCAAATAAATAAATATTTTTTTTAAAGAATTCTTTCTTATAACAAAGATGATGGGCAGGGAGTGGCAGGTGAGAATACAACCAATCACTTACTATAGTTTAAAAACAAATCACTACACACCTTCCTAAGTTCCCATAATTGGAGGGAACCCCATGGCTTAGGAGAAACATTTATGGTTTCAAAATCCCAGCTTTGAGAAGGGAACTAGAAAAAAAAAAAATACAAATATGGCTAAAAGCAGCCTGTAAGGTATGTATGAAACTTAGCTGTCCTTACATCTGTCTCTCATCCTTATTTTCTGAGTAATGCAGAGCATCTCCCAAGTCACTTCACATTCATGGATAATAAACACTTAATTTCAACAATTAAGAACCCCAAATATGATTCTACCTTAAAGATTACAAAAGGATACTCTGAGCTAGCTTTAGTCACTAGAACCACACTGTTCATTCCTACGGAATCAAAAACAGTTAAAGAACTACAGATATCCCCAGAATTGCCATTTCCTAAAAAGTTCCACCTTGAAGAACCAACACCCAAACATATACTAACAATACCAGTCAATACCACTAAGTGCCAACCTCTCAAGAAAACACAAAAAAGGAAGAGGATGGAAGATTAGAAAAGAACAGATCACTGGTGGTTTAAGACTCTGAACTCAGGGGGGAAAAAATGATTTAAATAAGCACGGTGCTGTATCTTTAAAAGGTTGCTTAAACACTAGTTGACTGTTTCCTACTGTCAAAAGTAAGGGTTATACACCATATAACAAAAAGAATTGTTTTAACAGTATCACCTATGATCCTTCTAAAAGTAGGCAGTTGATAAATTTCAACAGGTATTAGTGTTTTAAATGGAAGGTTCATGATAATTCAGTTCTACCTGGGTTCATAAATTCAGATATATATATATCTATATATCCTTTTTGGACACCTAGAGGGGAACAGTTAGTAAAACCCACCAAAAATCTTCCCGGAAAGGTGAGTCCACATGGACTTAAACACCGTTATTGTGAGGGTGGTATTTTTCTAAGTACTTCTTTGATAAGGATATAAAGTTTGGAGTTAAATTCTTTAAGGGTCATAACTAAAAACCTTACACATATTATCTGGAACCATGAACATCTCCCATTTTATTATCCCACTGTCATTGTCAATTTTCCCTGCATGTATATTCCTTACATTTTACTATATCCATAGTGAATTTCACCTTCAAATGCATTAAGAATAATATAAATAATAACTGTTTAATATTGCAGCATCCCCTCAATTTAATCTGAAATATCCTTTTAGAAATTTAAAAAAAAAAATTTTTTTTTAAAAAATGGGCGCCTGGGTGGCTCAGTTGGTTGAGCGACTGCCTTCGGCTCAGGTCATGATTCCAGAGACCTGGGATCGAGCCCCACATCGGGCTCCCTGCTCCAAGGGAAGCCTGCTTCTACTTCTCTCACTCCCTCTGCTTGTGTTCCCTCTCTCACTGTGTTTCTCGCTGTCAAATAAATAAAATTTAATTTAATTTAATTTAATTTAAAAATTTAAAATATCCTTTTAGGAAACCCTCTAAAACTTACACAACCACTTTTTCCCTTCTGAAAAACTCTGAATCAATAAAATACACCAGAAAAATAGCCTATTGCCAGTACAGAGAGGATTACAGAGGGGAAAGAGAAAGAGAGAGCTTCCCATTTCTTCCAGAGGCTCATATTTACAACCTGGATTCATTTCATATACTACCAATTACCAGATTACCAGACACATCCATATTTAAATTTAAGTACAGAAATATGACAAAGCCAGGTATGGTGTTGCAGATTATATACTTCTCTGCTTTCCTACAACAGCATAAATGATAACAACTTGATTATTCTGTTACAGTTTTGTTTCCTTGAACTTACTGTCCTCATTGGCCTACCTACTTCCTAGAAGCATAGAATCTCGACATTTAGACCTTTATATATCCAACTGACTCAGTTGTGGTTTTTTCTTTTTAAAGATTTTACTTATTTGACAGAGAGAGAGATCACAGGTAGGCAGAGGCAAGCAGAGAGAGAGGGGGAAACAGGCTCCCTGCCAAACAGAGAGCCCAATGTGGGCCTCGATCCCAGGACCCTGAGATCATGACCTGAGCTGAAGGCAGAGGCTTTAACCCACTGAGCCACCCAGGCTTCCCTGACTCAGTTTTAAACACAAGGCATTCTGGACTTCCACAGCCTGATCTCCACCTATTTTCAGTTTCCTCTCCTACAAAGAGCTCCCCGCACAGCAGCCTCATATATAGCTCAACAAGCCCATAATACCCAGCCAACATGCCTGTGCTCCGGCTGTTCTCTCTGCCTAGAAAACCACCCCCCATACACATACACATACACACACACACACACACACACACACACACAGTCCCAATTTTGCCCATTCAAATATTTCAATGCCCAAATGGAGTGTTACCAGCTCTAAAGTCATTCATAATTCCCCAGTCAAAAATCAGTCTCTCTCTCT
>PITA01029505.1:0-17818 GCA_004023965.1 Spilogale gracilis | reverse complement strand
TTATTCTTCCGATCCATGAGCATGGAATGCTCTTCCATCTTTTTGTGTCTTCTTCAATTTCTTTCATGAGTGTTCTGTAGTTCCTTGAGTACAGATCCTTGACTTCTTTGGTTAGGTTTATTCCTAAGTATCTTATGGTTTTTGGTGTTATAGTAAATGGAATCGATTCTCTGATTTCCCTTTCTATTTTTTCATTGTTAGTGTATAAGAATGCAACTGATTTCTGCGCATTGATTTTGTATCCTGCCACATTACCAAATTGTTGTATGAGATCTAGTAGTTTGGGGGTAGAGTCCTTTTTTTTTAAAATTTACCCCATCTGTTCTTTTTATGTATTCTTTTGTATTTGCTAATTTTTATTACTCCGTTTTATCTCCTTTGGGACTTATTAGCTATAATTCTTTGCACTATTTTAATGGTTGCTTTAGGATTTATAAGATACTTTAACTTATCATAGTTCAACTCAAAAGGATATTGTACCACTCCATGAAGAGTAAAGAAACCTTATAATATTATATGTCCATTTCTCCTTTGTTCTATTATTGTCACGTAGTTTCCTTCTACACATGTTATCTGTGCCACACTACATTATTGATATGTTTGCTTTAAACAATTAATTATCTTTTAAAGTGATTTAAATAAAAAGAAAAAGTTGTGTACACATGTATATATATCGTTTCCATTTTCAGTCATCTTCACTGCTTGATATTAATATGTATTTCTATTTAGCATATTTTTCTTTTTACATTTCTTATAGTGGCAGTCTGTTGGTACTGAATTCTTTTAGATTTTGTATATGTGAAAAAGTCTTTATTTTTTGAAAGATATTTTTGCTTGTTATAGAATGCTAGGTGGGTAGTTTTGTTCTTTCAGAACTTAAAAACTGTTGGTTCCGTATCTTCTGGATAACATTGTTTCTGATGGGAAATTATCCTTATCTTTATTCTTCTGTACTTAGTGCGTCTTTTTTCTGATTATTTTTAAGATAATATATTTATCATTCATTTTGGAAAATCATGATAATGTTTTATTTGACAAAAATCCAACATGCATTCCTGATAAAATCTTTCAGTAAACTAAGAATAAGAGGACATTTCTTCAACTGATGACTAGAATCTACAAAATACTGCATTTTCCATTGTATTTAGTACTTTTCTCCAAAGCTCAAGAAAGTCTATTCTCACCACTTCTATTTGACATTGTAATAGAAGTGCTATCCAATGCAATAAGGCAAGAAAAAATTGGAAAAGAGGAGAGGAAAAAGTAAAACTGTCTTTATGTAGACAACATGAATGTTTATACCAACATGAATGGCAATGTAGAAACTTCTGTTGAATTATATGTATGTACATATAATGCACATAAATATAGTGCAATGTAGTATAATATACACACACTAGAATTGGTTTTAGTTTACTGCAGGATATAAGACCTATGTACAAAAGTGAATTGTATTTCTATATATTAGCAAGTAAAGATAAAAAATTGAAATATAAAAAAAATAGCACTTACACCATTAAGGTCATAAAATACTTGACAAATATTTCATATATATTGGAAACTGAAAATCATTGTTAAGAGAAGTTAAATAAGTTTTAAATAAATGAGTCCTACCATGTTCACAGTTTGACAGGTCAATATTGTTATTGCCACCTCTCCCCCAGTTTTTAAGTAGAAATTGGAAAACTAATTCTAAAATTTGAATAAAAATGCAAAGTACCTAGAATAGTCAAAACTACTTTGAAAAAGTTGAGGAAATAACACTGTGACTTCAAGGCTTATTATACATCTACAGTAATTGACATAGTCTGATTTAGGTGTAAATATAGACAAATAATTCTATTGTATAGACTAGAGAACACAGAAATGACCCACACAAATATGGACTGCTGATTTTTCACAAAAGCACAAAGGAAATTTTGTATAAAAATGATAGACTTTTCAACAAACAGTACTAGAAGGGTTGAACATCCATATGCAAGAAAATAAACTTTTATTGTAAATGACATATTTGATAAAGGGTTACTATCCAAAATATATAAAGAACTATATAACTTAACACCAAAACAAACAAACAAACAAACAAACAAATTTAACAAACAGGCAATCTGATTTTTAAAAAAAATGAGCAGAGGATCTGAATAACATTTTTCCAAATGCTCACCATCACTCATCTTCAGGGAAATGCAAATCAAAAACACAATGAGTTATCACCTTACACTTGTCAGAATGGCTAGAATCAAAAAGATAAGAAATAACAGGTTTTGGTGAAGATGTAGAGAAAAAAAGAACTCTTGTTGCACCATTAATGAGAATGTAAATGGGCACAGCCATTGGTGGAAAACAGTATAGAGTTTTTTCAACAAATCAAAAATACATAAAATCCAATAATTCCACTACTGGGTATTTACCAAAAAGAAACAAAAACACTAATTTAAAAAGATATGTGCACCCACATGTTTCCTGTGGCATTATTCACAATAGCCTAAATATAGAAGCAACCTAGATGAGCATTTATAGACGAATGGATGAAGAAGATGTGATACATAAGCAATGGAATATTCTTCAGCCTTAAGAAAGAATGAGATCTTAACATTTG
The DNA here is from genome assembly GCA_004023965.1 of Spilogale gracilis. Lineage (NCBI taxonomy): Eukaryota > Metazoa > Chordata > Mammalia > Carnivora > Mephitidae > Spilogale > Spilogale gracilis. Next base: position 15,219 of record PITA01029505.1, on the reverse strand, counting down.
TGACAATGTGGATGGACCTAGAGGATATTATGTGAAGTAAAATAAATCAGAGAAAGACAAATGCCATTTGGTTTCACTTATATGAGGGACTAAAAAAGGAAAAGAAAAGAAATGAACAAACAAAAGCAGAAACAGACCATAAATACAGAGTAGGAACTGACGGTTGCCAGAGGGAAAGTGGTGGGGGATGGCAAAATGGGTGAAGGGGAGTAAGAGATATAAGCTTCCATTTATGGAATGAATAAGTCATGGGAATGAAAGATATAATATAGGAAATATAGTCAGTGGTATTGTAATAGCATTGTGTGTTTAAAAAAGAAAAAAATGAACAGACTTTGATCCATGTCTCTCACCAAATGAATAAATTAACTCAAAATTAATTATAGATCTAAATGTAAAAACTAGAAGTGCTAAACTAGATGAAAACCTAGGGAAGATCTTTGTGACTTAGGGTTAAGTGAAGATTCTTAGGTATGATACTAAAAAGAGCCAATTGATAAATTAGACTTCATCAAAGTGAAAAATTTCTCTTCCTTGAAAGACTCCATTAAAATAAAGAAGAGACAAGTGGCACACTAGGAGAATATATGTATAAAGTATATATTTGGTAAAGAATTTATATTAGGAATATATGAAGTAGTCTCCAAACTCAATAGTGAAAGAACAGCCAAATTAAAAAACAAAATGGGAAAGGATTTAAATGGGCACCTTACCAGAGATATCCAAATGGCAAACAAATTAACTGAAAAGTTGCTGAACAATAGTAATCATTAGAGAAATGCAAATTAAAAACATAATAAAAAGGCATCACGTACCTATTCAAATGACTAAAATAAAATATAATAATCTTACTAAGTATTAAGTAAGTTATAGAGAAGCTAGAGCTCTCATAAATTGCTGTTGAGAATATAAAATGGTACAACTACTTCGGAAAATAGTTGAGCAGCTTTTTAAAAAATTAAAAATCAAAAACTAATGATGTACTATACGTTGGCTAATTGAACATAATAAAAACATGTAGATGGAAGATATTATGAACCATTAAATATGAATTTATTATTGAAAAAATTAAAAATGCACATGACATATGATCTAGTCATTTCATTTGTAGGTATTTACCCATAAGGAAATAAAGCATTATTTCATACAAGATTTATGCATATGTGTTTATAGAAGCTCTATTTGTAATACCCCCAAAATAGCAAATATCTAAATGCTCATCAACTGTTGAAGGGATAATTCAATTGTGGTATAATCCATACGGTGGGATACTACTGGGATATTAAAAGGAGTAAATTATTGACACAAATATCACATGGATGAATCTGAAAGTAATTATGCTAAATGAAAAAACAGAGAAAGAGAGAATATATATTATATAACCCCATCTGTACAAAATCATAGAATACACAAGCTAACCTATAATGATGAATCATGGGCTCCTTAGGAGTAGTGAGGATAGTGGTGATGATGTGAGAAAAGCAGGAAGAAGGAAAATTTGGGGAAGGGAGGAGCAGTATTTATGTCCATTATCTTGACTATGGATGGCTTCATGAATGCAGTATGTCAAAACTTATCAAATGGTTCACTCAAATATGAAGTTTATTATATGGCTGTTATACCTCAATAAAGTTATTGTAGCTTATTGTATGGCTGTTATACCTCAATAAAGTTTTTGAAGAAACTAAAAATAAAGTAATAGAAAAATAATAAAGCAATATCTAAGTTTTGATTAATTAATTAATTAGATAGGAGGTTAATTATCTGGACACCTGGATAGGTACTCTATTCAGGGAAACTCACACTTGTTGATTAAAACCATGCGAGGTTTATATAATCTGATTCTAAAAAATTCATTGATTTATCCCTGGAGTGGACAAATTTCTTCTCCATAAATTAGATAACTTTTTTGGGGAAAAACCAACCAGATAGTCTTAAATGTGAAAGTCCAGGATAATGGGAGACACAGATGATCATTATCAATCTAAGGTACTTTTGGAAGGTTGAAAAGAATTGAAAAGTATGATGAATATTACTCTTTGAAAAGGCATCAAATATCTGTTATAAATACTCCTCTGCATTGAATGTGGGCTGAACCCTGTCTCGCTCTGTCTAAGTGGTCCATTATCTACAGAAGACTCAGGAAAGCATGTGTAGTGAAAGGGTTATGTAGCTCCCCTAGAAGAATATCATTATACTTATAGGAAGTGCAGGCTCTTTCTGTCATCAGGGAAAACCACATAATAGAAAAAAATGACTGAAGGGTAAGGCTCCATCAGTAAGGAACAGCACCGTAAAATGGCAGAAGACAATTAATGCTGGTAGAGGATGTCTATGGTTCTCCATCCCTGGACATCAGAAGGTAGTTGCCACTGTTTCCTTTTTAGCAAACTTTAAAAGGGAAGACCTGCACTGCCCAGTAAGGAAGATCCCATGTTCCAGTGCTGTGGGTTTATGTGTGTTTTCAAATCAAGTAAAGGTAGTTCCAACCATGGGAGTTATCCTGAACCCCCCACTTGGTGGGTTTTATCACACCATTTGCCAACTTCCTCGGTCCTTCCTGAGTCTCCAAGATCGCCTCTGGTCACCACCACATCTCACTTCTCAGTTTCTAACAAACCCAGCCCAATCATGGGTAATTCTCCTTTATGTGGCCCATCCTGTACAATTTTGGGGATTTAACAAGTAACTTCATTTAGAGATGCACAGAAAAATAAAATAAACCACAGGAAAAATGCAACACAAAGAAATGATAAAATAAAGATGAGGGAGATTTATCTTATTGTAATCAGGTATACTGGATACCATAGTGTTATGGGCACCCAGAGTTCAATTCTTTCATCATTTGCCCTGGACCCCAAGACCAGATGTGGCTTCTCAAAGTCCATGCCCAAGGCCCAAATTCAGGTGATCCTGACCCTGAGCCTGGAGTGACCTCTTGGGATGTGAGCCCAGATTGCAGATGCTTCCCCTGTGAGCTGCTTCCTCACCTGTAGGGTCTCCTTGAAACCCAAACACCTTCTTATTCCACTCCAACTTTACAACGTGGGAGTCATGTCTGCCTTGTTCACAGCTCCATCCCTAGTGCATGGCAGAGCAGTCAGCACATTGTAGGTCAGTGTTAAATGAAAGTCTGCATCCTGGGCTTCAGCTATCTTCACTAACTCAGTCAGTGTCCCTGCTCATTTCCCTCGTAGTTATTAACAACTGTTGCAAAAGTATCTTGCCTAACGTGTTGTTGTTGTTGTTGTTGTTGTTTTTTAGTGGGGAGGTTGTTTTGTTTTGTTTTGTCTCCAAAACCTGGCTTCAAAATTTTGTCAGAAACCTGATTTGGATTCTAGCTCTACCATGTAGTTGAGGATGACAGGAATCATGTCACCTACCGTTTGAACCTCATTTTCCTCATTGATGAATATGAAAATCCTAGTAGAGATCACAGAGAGGGTTGTTATAAAGACTGTGTTCTGAATGTATTGCAGTGTTTTATAATCTATAAAGGACAAACAAATACTACATCTTGGGGGACAGGATGTTTAATTCCCATTTGTTCCATCCCAGGTAGAGGCTGTTCCATTAGGGAAGCTCCCCAGGCCTCTGTCTCCGTAGTCTGACTGCTCCGGTGAGTGAGTTTGGGAGAAGAACTAGAGCCTGTGTTGTTCTGTCCTTCTCTTCCCTCCTTTGTCTCTAACCAGAGTGCTTATCAGAAGCACCTATTTTTGACTTCTCCTCTTAGTGTGTCTCACAGAGGCAGGCCTGATTTCCAGAGCTATCTGAGCCTGAGTGAATCAACTGTGTAAAGAGTAGAGTGGTGTAAGTCAACTAGTTCAACCTGATTAAAATTCAGCCTAGCCTTTACTGGTAATAATGATATTGTTTTTGATATGTCTTAATCTGTCTAATTCCTGAAACTCTCTCTCATTTTTCTCTGAATTCAGGTGAATAAAAGGATATTATTGATTGAGTCTCCTCGACCCCAACATTAGCTATTTTATTGTTATTATTAAGAGTCATCCCAGAATTCTTTGATTTCTGAATTTCTGGGAATGGTGCTATGTAGTTCCCACTCCTGGGCAAGAGGACTTGGGTCAACGCTTCTGGAAACTGAAGACCGAGAGTGAACAACTGTAGGGTACCATGGGGAGGGGTCATCCCTCCTCTTTCATCTGTGTTACCTATAACCCCATCTAGGGCCCAACCACTCTTCTTTTCTCCTGTTCTCATCACCCCCCAGTCCTCGCTCCTAAGCCTCTCTTTAAATCTTCCCCCAAGGAATCTTCCCTTTCTCTTGGCAACCAGCGATTGAGTCTCTGGGTAAAGTGAGCAGTGCTGATGTGTATGAAGGAGAAATAAGTCGTATAGAGGATGAGCGAAGGCTTGAGGAAGAAATGCTGTCTCGGGCAGAAGACACAGGGTCCCTGGAGGATGTGCGGCCCCTCTGTGAATGACGGGCCTGTCCAGTCTGAGTTCTGCCGTGGGCCAGATTATCATTTTGAATAGTTCAGTATGGCACAAGTAGGAGCCAGCAGAAGCTCATGGCAGACATTTTAATAATCACGGGGTTCAATTTTGACATGGGGTGCTTGCTGGCATGTAGGTGCCAAGGGACACTTCTTTTGAGCGTGTGCCAGAAATCCCCAAGATTAGTAAAATCAATCATGTCTTAAGCATGTGTGAAACCTGTCAATCGAGAGTGTCATGTCTGCAGGAGCTCCTGTTAGGTCCCCAGACCTGGTACCTGCTGTGCTACGGGGTACAAGGTCTACAAGATGTGTGCTAGATTTACTTTGCTATTGAAAAGACAGATTCAGAGGTGGGGCAATATGGTAGCAAGATCACTCCACCAGGAGTCAGAAGACTGGTTTGAAATCTAGATTAGCCCCTGACTAGATGGTTGAAACAAAGTAAGTCACCAGACTTCACTGAGCCTAGATTCTCCCCTCTATTAAATAGAAAAGTTAAACCTACTTTTCCTAATCCATAGTGGAGTTGTGGGAATCAAAGGAGAGAATACACTTGAAATGACTTTAGAAGATGTGAACCAGTTTTTAGATTTAAGATAGTATCAGTCTTTGTGGCAATTTTTTATCTCTCCTTCCTCATTCTCCTTTATCCTTTCAGCTGTCACTCCTTAGGGCCTTGCTGCTGCCTGCCCAAATTCCTCCCAGGGTCCCTTATAGAGTTTTACTCATATCCTCTGTGCCCAAATTCAAACATTTCTATTCTATTTCCCTAGGAGCAGTGGAGACTTCAGTAATCCAGGGTAAGGATCATTTTAGGTTATGGCAGTAATGACATAATGGTTACCCTTGGGTCATATGCTACTTTATAGTATGTAACATTATGAAGGCATAGATCTCTAATGTGGGAATTTCAGGCAGGGGGCCTAAGTTCATTTTTCCTCAAGCTCTCCAAGCCTGCAGGTTAGGTTATATGGGAGGGAACAGAAAGGCGAAGAATCCACAAAGCTCACCCCTGCTGAAGCCCATTTCCTAGCACATGCCCACTCTAGGGAGCCAAAGGAGTACCATGTACATTAAGCATTTGGGTCCAGGAACATAGTCTTAGAGCAGCCTTCTAAATATTGCATTCAGGTTTGGTCTTCTTTGAACTTGCTACTGTTTCCTCGTACCTTGAATGTCAAAGTGAAGTCTCAGAGCACGGTGCTGAAGCCCAACCTGAGGCTGCTCGTACATGCCCTGAGTGGAAGTGTCTACAACAAAAAAATAGTCAAATCCTAGGTTTAACTGGTGCATCATTCATACTTTAGTAAGTGTTATGGATCGATTGGAACAGACAGGCTCTGGGGAAACTCAGCCTGAACAAGAAGGAATGGCTTGGAATGCAAGAGAACCTTTAATACAGGCAAGAATCCCATCTTTTATTAATATCTTTATTCATTGATTGACTGAATCATTCATTCCCTCACCAAAACGCAGCGTGGTTTTCTATGTTCTACGCACATTCTAGCTGGGGTGAGGAGGAGGAGGATCTGTGTGAAGTGAGCCTGAGAAGAAAGGAAATGTGTGGTAGGGAAAGCTGTGGAGGTGTAATGGTGCACGTATTGTAGGTACAGGGACACTACTAGTAAAGGCTACAGAAATGGATAAAGCAGTCGGTCAGTCGTCAAACAGCACAAATATAGGGAAGAATGAGAGACAAGGCCCAAACTGGATAGAGCCAGAATTCAGAGCCTCAGGTAGTATACCATGGAGTCTAGACATTTTCCTGCAGGCAATGGGGACCATATGGGCTTTTAAAGCAAAAACACAGCATAATAATACTTGTATTAGAAAGTTAACCTTAACATTGGCATCAAGGAAGTGGTAAGGGAAGTCATGGCAGAAATAAATACGGGGAAAACAGTCAAAATACAAAGAGGTGACATGGGAGCACGGTGAGCAAGGACAGTGGGGTGAAAGGGATGGGATGGAGGCAAGCGATCTCTGTAGCTGGAGTCATGTGACAGATCTGGCCACCACATGGGGCTTAAGGAGAAAAGGGGTACTGTGGGTGACTAACTAAGGATAGTGGTGAGAGACTGTACAGAAGAGCAGGAACAGGCGATGAGGAAGGAGATCTGTTTTGGCCATCTTGAGCTTGGTGTTTAATCCCCTGAGACATTTAATGGAAGCTACCAAAGTAGGTCGTCATATAGACAAGTTAGGAGCTCAAGGTGGACATCCAGGTTTCAGGACTGGTGGCTGCATCTCCACAGGACTGTGTGATGATGCTGGAGTCTCTGTCAACCACTAGATGCTCCATGGCATGGAGGAAAAGTTGAGAAAAGAAGGGCTAGTTCTTCATCCTTCTTTCTTCTCCTTTGTCTACTAGGCTTCTTTCTTCTTCTCTGCAGTGTTTCCTTGTTCTGATCAGCCATGCCCATGCTAAACCCAAGGCATCTGCCTTCTTACCTTGGTGGAGTAAAAGATAGAAAGGCTGATACAGCAGCCGAGGGGAGAAGAAATACATAAGATGACCCTCTACAGAAAACTGTCTGTTGCTGATGTGGACAACCCTATCAGTTAGGACATATTTTCAGATGCTTACATCGTGGCACCTCATAGAATTAGGTGCACTAGGTCTTGTGTTTGTTTGTTTTTCCTCCTTGCTCCACCCAGTTCAACATTTGTCTCTTCTTCTTACCAATCATGTGCTTCCTACTGCTGGGTCCAGAGCCTGGCCTGCCCCCACTGTCTACCTCTGCACTTCACTAAGGACATTTTTCTCATGGAAACAGCCTTCCTCCTTCACCCCTCATTAAGCGAATCTTACCTTCTTGGGGTCCAGCACAGCTGACTTCTGCGGGTCACCTTATCCAATTATCCCAGTCCACTCAGTCCATCGCTCTCTTCACTGAGTAGACACAATATACCTCTGAGGGCTTAATTATAGATCTCTTATATCATTTAGTAATGGTTTCAATAAATTACAATCTCCTTGGGGGAGAAGAGAGTCCTAACTAAATTTAAGGCTGGAAGTGTTTCTTGCTCCTGAGTGTTTACAGTTGTCTGCTTCCTCTGAACCACCAGGCCTGCCCTTCTGTTGTGTCGACCTACGTAACTGGGAGAAAGAAGAATGACAGATCCTAGACCTTCTCATCAGGGAAGGCAAAGTGCTACTTGGGAGAGAAAAAGAGAAAGAGAGAAATAAAGAGAGAGAGAGAGAGAATAAATAACTCTGAAAAAGCTGGAAAAAGGGGACTGGGGAAACCAGAATATCCTGAGTAATTTGGTCAAATGTTTTGAGAATTGGGGAAGCTGCTCTCCTACAAAGAGAAGGACTGGGATAGAAAATGGGTGGAGGTCACTTGGATATTTCAGTTTGTCATAAAATGCAAAGCTTTGAGAACGTCTTAAACTATTTAAATTGTTTTTTTCTTCTACTGTTTTTATAAAGGGAATCAGTTGTATTCCTGTTGCAATAATAACATATAAAAAAAATTCCACGTGACTTTGTATCAAGAATATTTTAAGACCTTATTGTCATTGAAAACTTATATTTCCTGAAAGGTTTTAGAAAAACATATCAATAAAAAGATTAATGAACATGGATTGTGTGTCTTGCTTATACTAGATACTACGGCCAATTAAAAAATTAATAAAATATTATTGGTTAAACATTAGGGTCATTTAAAAATACACAAGTTACAAGGAAGAAGGTGACAATAATCCACAGTGCCACTACCTAAAACATATTGTCTAGTTACTTGCTTTAAGTATCATTTTAAGAAAAACTACTCTTTTTGTAGAAATAATGATTTAAGTTTTTAAATAATATAGAGAAACACAAAAATGACAGTAAAAAAATCATTCCCAAATCATAGCGCTCAGAAGTAGCCATCAGTATAACTAGACGAAGCTCATTCTGGATGTCTTTCTCAGCAAATATATAGGTAGAAGGGGGAGGACCAGAAGTGGGCTAAACTTTTAGGGAAATAAAGTGACATAATACAGTCTATTTTAAAATAGATTTAATTAACTTAATTTTACTTGAATTTAACAGATGAAAAATAGTCTGATGTTAAGTTGTAAGAACCTCTGAGCTTCAAATAATTGGGTTTGTCACCACAGGGGAGAGCTTTTACAAAAAAAGATTCCTTAAAGTTTAAAAAGAGAGATTTAAAAACATTAAGAGATGAGAGTTATGATTTTAAGTGACATTTACCCATTTAATCTGTCTCTCTTTTAAAATTCAATTTGCTTTTTTCGTTTGTTTGTTTGTTTTTGGTTTTTATATTCATAATGGTTATGTAGACTACTTTCCTATGGAAATGATCTGGTTTTCAGAGGTGTGTTTTGTGTTCCCTACTTTTCAAATGTATTTACTGGTTAAAAATGATATTTTGCCCCCAGTTTGTTTCTCTTTCTTAGGGACTTCAATCTTACTTTCTATGTCATCTTGTTTTATTTTCTTACACACAAATTCTCTTTTTGCTGACAATTTCTTATTAGGTTATTCTCTAACAGGGATTGGTAAACTTGTTCTGTAAATGGCCAAATAGTAAATGTTTCAGGCTTTGTGGGCTATAATGTAAGTACTCAACTCTGTCATTGTAGTATAAAGGCAGCCTCAGAGAACACATTAATGAACGGATGTGGATGTGTTCCAATAAAACTTTATTTACTCAGAAGTGTGGTGGGCCAGTTCCGTGTCTTTCCCTTGTTGGTGTCTGCTAATAATTTTTGTTGGGGGTGGATATTTTACTTTTGAGAAATCACTGTGTTGGATAATAGGAGAAGTAAATTCTTAGGTGCATTTTCTAGTGAATACTAAAATATTTTTCCGTTCCTTTGGTGGTTTTTCTGGTTATGACATGGTGCTGAGACCAGCCACAGGACAGATCAGCCTTACCTGAATTTTCCATTGCTAGGAAAACTTATGCCCAGAGAAGTCAAGAAACTAGCTCAAAGACACATGGAAGACCAGTTTAACAGATGGTACATGTACACAGATCTTCTAAAAAAATGTTTTTATTGAAGTGAAGTTCACAAAAATAAAATTAAACATTTTAAAGTGAACAATTCAATGGCATTTACTTACATTCATAATGTTGTGCAATCACCACAATAAAATATTCTAAAATATTTTCATTCTCCCCAAAGGAAGATACATACCCATCAAGCATTCACTCCTCATTCTCCTCTTCCTCCAGCCCCTGGCAGCCAGCCATCTGTTTTCTGTTCCTATGGATTATCTAGTCTAGATATTTCATATAAATGGAATCATACAGCACACAACCTTTCGGGTCTGGCTTCTTTAACTCAGCACGATGTTTTCGATGTTTATCCGCATTGCAGCATGTATCAGTGTTTCATTCTTTTTCATGGCTGAAACATATTTCATTGTATGTTTATAGCACAGTATGCATGCATCAGTCAATGGACATTTGGGCTGTTTCTACCTTTTAGCTATTGTGACTACTGCTGCCATGAACATGTGTGTAGATGTATTTATTCATGTCCCTAGTTTCAAATCTTTTAGAGCTCCATGTGGAATTGTTGAATCACATAATTTTTGTTCAACTTCTTGGAGAACGGCCAAACTGTTTTCCGGTGGTCCCTCTTTTACATCCTATCAGTATGTGAAGATTCCAGTGCTCTCCTATTCTTGGGAACAGTGGTTAGGTGCCATTGTTCCCGCACACATATTGTTGACTTTCAGTGCTTTTATCTTAGGAGGTCACAGGGTTTGTCTTAAATAATTAAGTTGCTTGATTTTTGTGATTATAGGACCTAGCATAATTCAGGGTGCATAATCTGTACCATTAAATACCTTATGGATCTATTTTGTTCTAAAATTCTGAATTCCCAGCCAGTGTTCAATGATCTCAATGACAACAAACTTTCAAAATACTATTTCAACAAAATTAATTACAACTTATTTTAAATCTTAAGAAATATAGTAGATATAATGACTGAATCCTTTTAAAATCCTCATTCTAGGAGGATCAAGAAGGCCTGAGGGTCCATCTCCTGGGGTGGCCATGGAGGCGTTTACTTCACTGGGGGTAGGAAATCGGACAAGAATGATTGCTAATGTCCTTTCCAACTGCATTTTTAAAATTAGAATTTGAGCACTTACAGAGGACTTTCTGAGAATGTACAAAACCCTGAGATTGTTAATATATGATTTTAAAATGGATTTTTGCTGTTTTGTCACATTAGAGGACAATGGAAGCTGATGTTCAAACATCCAACCAAAATGAAGTGATATAAGCCAAAATGCTGAGGATCACTGCTCTGTAGAGAGTAGGAAGAACGAGAGTGAGTGACCCTCTCAGCCTGACTCCCCAGATCTGTAGAGCCTTGCAGAACATCCCCCAGCTCTGGCTGCAGTTAGCTGGCCCATTTCCTTGGAATCTGCAATCTCATAAATCTGCCAGCAAAACTGGCTTCGCACCTGTTGCCCAAGCCCAACATCCCCCTCAGCGAGGAAAGGCATAAATCTCTTTGCATCTGGGCCTTCAGCTCAGCTGCACTTGGACTTATCCTGAAAGTCACCCTTTGCTCTTTGAAGGAAAATATCCTTTCTCCAGGGCCCCTCCATCTTTGACAGACAGACTGACCTCATGCTGCCAGTAAGGACTTTTTAGAATGGAACCTTCTTCTTGAAGACTGACATTAACCCCAGGAAACACACTCTTCTCTCTGTGGAGGGTGTGACCATAGAAAAACCCCCATGTAAAATGGGGCAAGCACCTAACTCTCCTGATGAACAGTGCTGCAAATCAAGTAGGCCTTTTTCAGTATATACATATGGAATGAGGTTTATTTATGAGTGGGAAGAAACCTATAAAGAAGAGTTATTAAGTCCAGGAGGAACTAATTTATGTCATAGTAAAATTCAGACTATAGTTCAGCCAGAGGAATGACAATCTCTGACAGGTGTCCATGAATAAATTCCCCTTCTTTTAAGAATTCTCTTCTCTTTGCTAGCCACTGACTAAATTCTTCAGCTGGCTTGAGGAATTTTTCCTTCCTGCCCTTCTCTTCATTTTCCCCCTCTTCATGAACTTTACCGTTCTAAGAGATGATAGGAAGGAGGGCCACCCCACCAGGCAGCTTTGAGAAAGCCTTGGATTTTCATTGCCCTATGCAGATTTTTAGAGCCTGGAAACTGAGCTCCTCCCCTTCAGGCTGCTGGGTACTGGCTAGGAGACCTGGGGAAGCCAGAGTAGGCGTCACACAGATACCTAGTTTCTGTCAATAAACACATGGGATCACAGCATCCCCCAAGGTTGGAGGCCATGCAGTCCTGCATTTTAAGACTCTGTGTGTAGGAACTATTTAATGAGATCCTGTCTTCCAGTGGCCATTGCCTCTAAGAAGCTCAGCATACTCAGATCTTTAGCCAAGAGCTCTGCATACCTAAGTGTATAGCAGTGGCTGTCTGTCCTCTGTAGACACAGGTGACAGAGGCTACTTTGGACTCCAGATCTCATCTGCATTCAGGTGGGACACAGTGTCCTTCCGGCATCCACTGCAGAAGTTTGTGTCTGCATGTATAATTGCTCAGAAAGCACAGACTGGATTCTATTAAAAGAGGTTGGGATGCTGGATGCATACATAAGTCTAGGAGTCATCTATATTCTCTCTCTCTCTCTCTCTCTCTCTCTCTCTCTCTCTCTCTCATCTATCAATCATCTATCATCTATCTATCTATCTATCTATATCATCTATCTATCATCTATCATCTATCTCTCACCTATCATCATCTAATCTACCTATATTTAAACCAATGTCTGTGTTTGTATAACTCTGTATTTGTTTATTACCCTACATAGAAATAGAATCCATGACCAAAATCTCCTTACAAAATCTGGTAAAATGGAAACTTTATGATGAACTACATTCTTTTCTTTCTTTAACCAACTTCCTATAGAAGTGTTCATGGATAAAGGAAGGGATGAATATCATACATATAGATACCCTTACGGAACTTCAGCTTAATGTGATACCAGCCATGGAAGACCTTCCATCAGCCTTTGTAAAGTAAGAATTAAAAGCACTTTCCCCTTGTGCCTCCAAGGCTTTTGTTGGCAAGGGTAAGAAGTGGCCTCATGGCATCAGTTCCTGGTCTCGGTACTCTCAATCATCAGTCAAACAATCAAGGCCATCTTTCCTTTCTATTCTGCTTTCTAGGGTGTGGGAAGGAAAGCACTGACCCCAGGACCTTGTCCTGGCCACAGCAGGGCATCTCCAAGATTCAGCCATTCTGCAGTCTCCTCTGAATTCCAGGGAGCTAGTAAATCCCTGCAAATTCTGTTTCTTGTGTCACCCATAGCTGGAGAGAGAGGTGTCTTACTCTGTTCTAAGCTATACGCTTAGACTGGAGCAGAAAATGTTTATGGTTTCAGTGTGAGAAGTTCTTCCTTAAGGGTCAAGCAAGGGAAGACCAGGTCCCCTGCATAAAACACAATGGACAAAACCTCAGAATTCCAGGTCAAAAATGTAATTTCAAGTGTATGTAGCTACTTGGTATCCTCTTTCCCATATATGAAGTGGACTGATCATCAAACAAAACATATCTGATCTCATACGAACATCCTAGATGCCTCTTTGCCTTCCCAAACCCTACCCATATGGGTGAACTTCAGTAATCTGTCTCTCATAAATTCCCGAACCCCAGGCAAAACTGAACTTTTCTCCTCGTAAGCATCTATCTCATTCATTAACTGTTCACAAACATATCACATGTATTTTGTGTTTCTCTCTTAAAGCTCCGAGTGTTTAAGCCTTAATTGCCCAGTACAGCCGAGCACAGAGCCCTGTGCATAAATGCATACCTTGGAGTCCCTCAGGGATCCTTCATCAGTGCTGGGGGTGGAATGAATGAGAGCCCTAGAAACACATGTGGGGGGGTGTGGATCCTGTTACTATTCTCGGGTTTCACATGTCGGAAATTCATCAGCTGGGACCCATCATTGTACAAAGGCCCTGAGACTCTGTCGGACGACTGTTTCTTGCCCAAAAGCTATCACGGAGAATGGCCCGTAACGCTGGCATGTTTGTCTTGAGACAGACTCAGCACACCAAAGGGCCCCCTTTTTCCCTCACATCACAGTATTATGCAAGTGGAGTATCTCTTCTTGGCCGTCATCAATCAGTGACTCAAGGCTCTAACGCACACGAGGCTGAGAACTTTCACCTTCGCATGCATCTTCCTGTGTACCCAACACATAGAAGCTGCATGGAAAGCCCATGACACTGTCTCTGCTGTGGTCCCTGAAACAGGCTCTGGATCTAGTGATGTCAGAGAGGCCAGAGGGCCTGCAGCGCAGTGAGAGAGGGAGTCCCCAGGAATGAGGCACAGAGGGCTTGCGATTGGCTCGAAGAGGGTGAAAGCCATGGGAAGATATTGAACAGAGGACGGACATGACCCAATTTAGACTTTGAAAAGGATTCAGGTCCCATTGTGCTTGTGTCCTTTGCCCAGTTTGGCTCTGACTGCTCACCCAGGACAGTGACCCCTTCACCACGTAGCCCCTGCGCTCTCATTCTGACTCTGCAGCGCTCCATCAGATACGAAGGGATACTCGGTGGATAAGATCAGTCCCAGAGAGAACATGACTCTTAACGGACGTGTTTCAATCTCATTTTTGTTTGTCTGTTCGTTCATTTGTTTTTTGCACGTTTGGAGTCAGCATTTACCCACCTTACCAGTGGTACAGTGGCCTTGAACTGTTTTGGAAGCCTTCCTTCTAGAAAAGGAAGGTTTGACACGTTCGTCCATACTGTGTTACCAGAGAAAACACATAAAACCTACTAGGTGGGTGGAGGGAGGATGGGGTATTTGGATTTAATGCAGGAAGCCTGCAGGAGGCAGAGAGGAACACAAAGAAATTGATCTCAGAAGAAGAAACACCAGCTGCAGGACAGCCTTTATTTCTGCTCAAGTCAGGCTAGGAGGCCGTCTGAGAATGTGCCCAGGAGCTCCTCAGCTCCGGGAAAGTGGGCTCTGAGCAGACCTCCCCAGCAGCCCCAGCCAAAGGGCTCCTGCACCCAATGCCACGACTCCCCACACACGTCCCGTGATAACCCAGTGGCCTGGCAATCTCTCCCCTCCAGCACTGGTGGGAGCAACACTCTAGAGGTGAAAGTACAGTTTAATTTCTAGGCTCACCCAGGCGTGGACTGGGCTGCATAGGAGGCCGATAATGAAATATTGGTGGTGCATATTTGATAATGTGCTGAGCGTGCCTGGCACACAGCTTGGTCCAAATGAGTGCATGCCTGTGGAGGTCTGTGCCCTACCTGCCCGGAGCGGGGGTGGGAGGGGGTGGGTGTGCGAGCTCAGAAAAGCCAGGACTTTCCTCCCTTGTGCTCTTCATATCCACTGACAGTCTCACCTCTAAGCAAGGGGCCTGCACTCGCTGGCTTGTCCCCCCCCCCCCCCCGAGCAAATACCCAGGAAGGGGAGGGAGAGAAGAGAAAAAAACCACCACTTCCTCGACTTGTTCGGCTCTAAACTGAGATCCCACAGAGAATGGTATTTCTCTCACTGTGGTTTCCCAGTGACAATGGGGTCAAAGAAAGCATTTTTCAAAAAGAGCTTCTTTTCTCAATTTATGGCAGAGCATCCAGTAGGAAGCAGCACGATGAAATAGGTCTCTGTTATCTCTCCCCCCAAAGAGACAGCCCATACAGGGAGGGAGATAATTCCCGTCTGGCTTTTATATGCCTCGTAAAACGCATTGTGCAGGCATGTAAAATATATGGG
>PITA01029504.1:0-17830 GCA_004023965.1 Spilogale gracilis | reverse complement strand
TTAATATAGAATATTTTTATTCACCTATCACTTAAGAGATCCATAATGGACACACATAGAAGTTTGTATGTCATTCATTTGCTCAATAGTCAAAATGGCTACAGACCAAACATGATAAAAGCCTGAATTAGGATATAAGGAAAAGCAGTAGAAATAACCAATATTCAGGAGGTGGAATCCAGAGTTCCTGGTTGTCAAGGGATTGTAACCAAGAGTGATCATCCCATTGTGAGTGATGAGATAAAACGAGGAATACACATGGATATTGCAAGACATTCATATTTGATTAATGCCTATCTTATTAATTTGAAATATTAACTCATAAAATTTAAAATACCTACTGGATTTATATTTTTATATAGTCAGGATGTTATTTTGCTGTCTTTATAATTGCAACTTTAAGGGTGCATAACAGTCATCTTCAAAATGCTATAATTAAGGATGACAGTTCTCCACAATAAATCTAAACTTGGATGGTTTTGCTACGTCAATTTGCAATGAAATGAATACTTGGCAATTTTTAAAGCAGAAGTAAAAACTGGTCACAGGAAAATCTGTTATTACACTAAAATTACGAAGATAAATCTTTCAAATACATAGATTATTAGTCAAGATTTCTTCATTGTGCAAACCAAAGGGTCCACATATCAAAAAGCAGAAGTTAAAAAAAAACTAAGATGATTTATTCTCCAAGTAACTTTAGGTCAAAGTTAAAGATGACTTATTAGGGTCATAAAATAGCAGTGGATGTAGTGGATTTATGTCTTTGCTTTGTTCCCTGTCATATTGTAACCAAAGCTATTTCTACCCTGCCATAATGTGTATTTTTAATCAGATAGTATTAGCCACAGTAGAGCAAACCACAAGTCACAAGGACAGATGGCTGTAACTCTATTTATGTTAGAGATAGATTTCTGTGACACTGCATATAAGCAGGATTTATAAATCAAATTAAATTTCCACTTCACTTCCATAATAATTTTGCTTCTAATGAAATCATTTTGATCCTAAATTTCATCTTTAAAAACATACTTGGAGAAAATATATGAATTTTCTGCAGGTTTCTAGAGTAACCACAGTAATCTGAAAAAATAATATCTACTCTTTATTGATTAAATGTTGCCCATGATAAAGTAGGGTAATGAAGAAATGTGAAAGCTTCAGGATGTTTATATCTGAAGGGTTCTCCAGTAAGACTCAGTAGCAGTAAGGCCTGATTTTGCCTGAGCAAGTAAACCATAGTTTTGCTTTAATTTCTAAGCCCTCAGACTCAATGAGATCTTGTCTTGAGTTCACTATTCAAAGGTAAAATTCTGTTTACTTGCACATTACCTTAGAAGAGAAGAAGCATTAAAACTTCAGAATGTCATTCCCAAATTTACCAGTTCTTTATATTGATTTCGAGCGTGGTATACATATAGTTCACATACTTTTTTTTAAGACTTTGTTTGTTTATTTATTTATTTATTTATTTATCTATTTGCCAGAGAGAAAGAGACAGAGCACAGCAGGGGGAGCAGTAGGCAGAGGGAGAAGCAGTCTCCTTGCTTAGCAAGGAACCCCATGTGGGACTTGATTCCAGGACCCTGGGATCATGCCCCAAGCCAAAGGCAGACACTTAACTGACTGAGCCTCCCAGGTGTCCCTATTTCACGTACTTTTTAAGGCAGCAAACGCACTGGCACTTTAGTAAGATTTACACCCTAGGCGCTTTCCCAAGCAACCCAATTCAGCTGCAGGTTTAGAAATGTGAGGCACAGGCTCTTATGGTGTGGATGTGGTAAACTAGTGTCTCCTAGTGGTTGGTACATAGTCGTGCAAACTACCTCTTTCCAAGGAAGTCAAAAAGAAGGGGGGAAATGATATATACTGCTTCATTCTCTTCCAAAGCAAACAAATGAAAAAGACTTACTGCTATCAGAAATATTTTTAAATGGATCATTTCTATGCATGCAAAGAAAACACATGTATAGATAAATATGTTTAAAACTCTTACTAATAAAAACTACACTGGAAATTGTCCAAAGCAGCAAAACTAAAATTTATTGATGCATATTATTAAAATATAACTATAGCTTCATATTCCCAGCTCTGGAATTTTGTCCTAAAAATATAGTTCAAGAGGAACGAAAATCTATATCCAACATTATCTATAAAGCAAACCACAGAAGTAGAAAGATTAATTTCCAACAAGGAAATGTTTTAACAAATTTAAACATGTCGCCATGATGATATGCAATAAAATCATTCTCAAGTTTAATTATAGGTCCTAGGGGGAAAAATGAACACTGTTTCTGATAAAACACTTCGTTTAAAAAGCAGAGTATAAATGGTTCATTTATTGCGAATGTCCCCATAAAATATACATATGTATATACATACTGGAAGGTACTCTAGAAAGATGGACATGAGTGTATCAAGACAGTAATATTATGTATTTTTCTTATTAAAGACAATTTTTTCCAGAGTGGTTTTAGGTTCACAGCAAAACTGAGATGAAAGTACAGAGATTTCCCATATACTCCCTGCTCCGGCACATGCAGACCCTCCCCCCACTATCAGCATCCCCGCCCCAGAGTGGCACATTATTACAACTGGTGAGCCTACACTGACACATTGTTATCACCGAAGTCCAGAGTTTATATGATGGTTCACATTTGGTGCTGTACCCTCAAGGGGTTTGGACAAATGTATAATGACACATATCCATCATTATAGCATCATATCCGGTATTTTCTGTAAAAACCCTGTGTATTCTACATTTTTAATGTTTCAAACATCTTTTTGTTTTTCCAGTAAAAAAAATGTTAAAGGAAAGAAAATACTGGGATGCCTGGGTGGCTCAGTTGTTAAGCGTCTGCCTTTGTTCGGCTCAGGTCATGATCCTGGAGTCCCCTGATAGAGCCCCACATCGGGCTCCCTGCTCGGTGGGAAGCCTGCTTCTCCCTCTCTCACTCCCCATGCTTGTGTTCCCTCTCTGGCTGTGTTTCTCTCTGTCAAATAAATAAATAAAATCTTTAAAAAAGAAAAGAAAATATCTACATTGTGAATTTCTTTGGCAGTAACATGTAAGGATAAGCTAACAATGCACTTCTCAAAATTCAAATCTAATCTGCTGTTTCTGTCCAACATCTGTTCCCCCTTATAGCCCACTCCCTCTTACTTCCTCAGGAAAGTCTTCCCTAACACTGTAGTCTGGGTAGAAGTACTTTATTAAATGTTCTCAAAGACCCTATCTTTTTTTTCTTCAGAATGTGTCTCTCACTTTGTGATTATTAGAGTGATCCATAAGGCTTGTGTATTCCACTAGGATTGTGGGATAAACCCTGTGTATACAGGAAGCACTCAATACAATTTGTGGGATAAACTGAAGGGCAGCAGCATGTACTCAGTGAGGTATTTTAACTTGCACAACTTTCTGTCCCCACTGCAGTAGCAGCTGGATAAGAGCAAGGATAGGTGTGATCCTTCATTTAATTTGCAATTTTCAACAGTCCACATAAGAGTTCAGACAATCTGGGACACCTGAGTGCCTCAGATGGTTAAGTATCTGCCTTCAGCTCAGGTCTGATCTCAGAGCTGTGGGATTGAGCCCCACATCAGGCTCCCTGCTCAATGGGTAGTCTGCTTCTCCCTCTGCCTCTCTCCCCATGCTCCGCTCCCTATCTCAGTCTCTCAAATAAACACAATCTTGAAAAAAAGAAAAAAAAAAGGAATTCTGATGATCTTAGAATTACCTAGTACACTGGGGTAGAGTTAATCAGAATCTGTCTCTTTATTTCCTCCTATCAACTCCTTATATCATCTAGAATGAGACACAACAAAAGACTGAAAATTTTTCACTGAGCTCCCTATTTTGTCTCCTGATGCTGTTTCTCCTCCCTACCCTCCAACATAATAACTTCAGCCCCTAAATTTCCTCTCCATCCTTCTTGGTACCATCCAAATTGGCCAAAAGTTGTTGCAAATCTACAAAACAATAGTCCCTCTTTCAAGAACCACTTTGGACCAATATTCCTTAAACCTAGTGAATTTCCACCGACCTATGCTTGCTGCAATCGTATAAAACGTTTCCCCCTCCTTTCCCGAGTAATTAAGCTGCTGTCCCGCCTTATTATAGTGGCCATTATCAGATAAGGGCTGTGCTCACAGAGCTCTGATCCATTTTCGTCCACACTAGCTAAGAAGCCAATGAAAGAGAAGAGATAGCATGTTTGACCCACTCCTCAAGCTGTACACAGCATTCAGCACAGCCTACTTGAGCCTAACATTTTTCAGTTGAAATGAAGTGATTGAAAACTAGAGCTTGCTGTTCAGAGATGGTCATAATAGGCAAAACACAAAAGTCTACATCTCACCACATTTTCCCATTTTTTCATCTCAAGATAGAGATGCATCAAGGAATGAAAAACCAGAGTCCAGGTAAAGCAGGAAGGAGACAGACAATGAAGATGAAGGGAGTTGTTACTGAGACGTTACTCAAGTAAACGGCTGGCTTCCATCTGGCCAGGGGCACATTTTCAGGAGTTCTGTCAAGTATATTTTGCCTGTGACAGGTCAATCACACCAGAGTTGGAAGCAAGGAAGAAAGGAAAGGAGGAAAGAAAAAAAACCCTACCACTAATTAAAGCAGCATTCGCCATTTTCAAAGCTGAAATGAAGTATAGTATGTGAAATGGGGATTAAGAAATGAAAGGAGGGGACAAAAGAGAGAGAGACAGAGTTTTGTGGGGTTTTTTTTAAGATTTTATTTATTTATTTGACAGAGATCACAAATAGGCAGAGAGGCAGAGAAAGGGGGAAACAGGCTCCCCATCGAGCAGAGAGCCGGATGTGGTGCTCAATCCCAGGACCCTAAAGTCATGATCTGAGCCGAAGGCAGAGGCTTAACCCTCTGAGCCACCCAGGTGCCCCAGAAAAAGAGTTTTAAGAAAAACTACAGTTTTATTATTCTTTCTTCCCAGATTGGAAATGTAAGAAATTTTAAAACTCGATAAACTAAAAGAAATACAGGAATGTTCATCCTTATAAAAACTGTGGAAATCTTTTTAAGAACCCCATTTCATTATATTTCATATTTAAGTAGTTATACTAAGACCCATGAACCTTACCCCACCCACAATCACCTCACTTTAATAGTCTGAAAGCACTGATAGCTGTGAACAATGCAGTCATTTACTTAGCACCTTAATGTACCTAAATCAAGCTACTAAACATTATGGGCTTCTGGGTCCCTACATGAAATCCAGGACAAGAGTTTCCAGGTCACAGAGGAAATAGCATGGTCCGCTATGAATATATTTAATGTAATGTAAACAAATCTTATTTTCAACTCTTCTCCACAACTAATATTGGAATCCTAAGCAGGGAAAAATTGTGAAAATTATATATCCGACTAATAAAGTGTTGACAATCTTCAAAGAAAAAAAAAATCAGCAGGCAGTATAATACATCCTATGTAAAAATATATAAAGCACAAAATCACAATAAATTAGTCATCTGTGTTGTAATTCATTTAAATAATGACTCCTTGGTGTGCCCAGAAATTGACATTCCAATAAAATGATGGTCTCAGGTTTGACTTGTAGCACTCCTCTTTCTCTTGACTGCAAATTGTCCATCATATTAAATCATTTAGCTCTCTGAAGAAGGACATTTGCTGTTTGAGTTTTCACTTTAACATTATGCCTATGGTTGCATTCCAGAAATTTCTTAGAGACAGCCATAAGGGTTTCTAGGTAAGATGGTAACATAACCCCATGGGTCTAACCCTGTATCCTTCACTACCAAATTTCCCCTGAAGAGAAAAAAGAAGGTAAGAGTTAGGGGAAATGTGATTTAGTGATAAGTACCAGGACAGAGTAACATCCACAAGGTAGGGTCTTAAGGGAAATGCTATAAAAGAAAGGGCAAACAGGACTGAAAGTTCCATGAATTCTACCATTTCTGCGTGCCTGGGAGAAAAGTGGGAAATATCCCTGAACATTTGACCAACACCTGCTCCTTCAGATGAGTGGCAGGCAGGAGACCTCTGTCCATCAAGTGGCCTCCAAAGGGACAATGTTGTCTCTAAGGGGGTGAAAGTTGATTCTTAAGGGTGGGAGAGAAGGATATATACTCTGTAAGTATATACACACTTACGCAACTAGGAGGTAATAATGAAAAATAAAAAGATTGAGAAACACTGTTAAATAGCATCAGCTACAGAGAAGAGCTTTTTGACACAGGAATCACTGAGCAGTGATGACAATGTTGACACTTGCTCACTAGGCTCTCTGAGCACCCGTGAGATGCCTCACTGAAAGACACAGCTTGTTGTTACGAATCCCTCCCATGCAATCCCCTCACATGCCCCTTAGATTGCAAAGAAAGCACAGAACATTTAACCAAAGAAAGAGTTTGCATTTGTTTTTAAAGAAAACATAAAATAGAAAAAAAAATACACAGACCATAAAACAGAATGTCAACACCAAAGTAGAAAATTCTAGTGATAGGTTAATTCTCTTACTGAAACAGATTCACAGATTATGACAACTAAAATCCAATTATATTTTTGTTTACATTTCTAAGCAAAAGAATACAGGTAAAGGAGAACAAAGTACATAAATATGCCATGGGAGATATAGAGTGGACTGTGGGAGCAGGGATGTAAGACAAGAAAAATTCAAGCCAAAAAGCATTGATTTATCAAAGGTGATTTTTAGAAAAGCCATGAATATATCTATCTCTACATATTTAAATATATGAAATCAGACTGGGAAAGACAAATACAATAGCTCTCCCTAATTTTTTGATGAAAAAAGGAGATTAAAATAAAAATCAGAGTATTTGAATGATATAATTAAAATGTGTTTATATATATATATATATATTACATATTCTTCCCAAGTTTAAAGAAATGACACAATGAACATTGTGTCCTATCCAAGCAAAAAGAAGAAAATAATAAAATTGTAAATTTAGAATCCAGTTTAACCAGATAGTCAGGAGGATGGGCAGAGAATAGCGATAGCTTAAGTCCTGATTATACTAAAATGTCTATATTCTTTGCTCTAAATTTGAATCACATTAAAATGTTAATACCCTTGGCTTTAATTTTCTCATTTTTTGAAAGTTCTCTAAAGAAGATAGTCTAACTATATAAAAATTACATTCATACAGATATATATTGCAGTATTTTTGACAATACTGAGCCCGAATTCTCAATAGTAGGGGAAAGATGAAATAAATGTGGTATATATGATAAATACATATAAAACACTAAAAAGAGACTTTATAATTATGGAGACCCTAAAACGCTTTTAGGGAAGTTCACAGTGTGGGTGGAAAATATTGCGCGTGTTTCCTGACCCTCTCCCACCACCGCCTGGCTCTAGGGGAATATGAGCAAAGACAACCAGCTCCGTACAACAGAGGACAACCTGTGAATGACTCCATTACCTCGCTCCAGCAGCCTTTCCAATCTTACCTCTCACAGCTCCCTCTATAAATTTGTGGTAGATAATATCCAATAATAGCCACCATCACTTTCTTCCCTCCCTATAGACATATGTCATTCAATCATCAAGAGGTGCTGTCTGTCCTCTCACTTGAATCCAGGCTGGAGTTGTGATTTGTTTTGACCTTTAGGGAGCAAGGGGTGTTCTGGAAGCTCTGAGCCCAGACGTTCAGAGGTCCAGCATCTTCTGCTTCTCTTTTGGAAGTCAGATGCCATATAAAAAGTCAACTACCCAGAGATCATTATGTCGTGAAGAACCCAAGATAGCCATCTGGAGAGGCCATGTGGAGGAGCACCAACAAGCTCTCTGTGTCAACAAAACAGAAGAAGAAGAAGGAGAAGAGGAGGAAGGTGACAATGACCTTTAAGTGAAGGGTTCTTGTACCTCCCAGCCCAGCCCTGCTGGCAGCTAAACACAACTGAATGAGTGGCCCTAGGAGATGCCACGTGGAGCAGAAGGATTACCCTGCTGGGTGCGGTCAGCCCATGACGTTCTGAAACACAATAAATGTTGTCTTAAATCACTAAATTTGGGGATGACTTGTTACAAGGAATTTGATAACTGAAACACAGTTGATACGTTAGTCATAACCAACTATTCAGAAAATACAATGCTTATGAGTTTGCACATTCTGCTTTTTTTTATTCCTGCATTGCCCACTTTATAAACTTCCAGTCCACTTGAAAGACCCAACTAAGCATTTCCTTCTCTGGGAAGTTTTCCCAGATTATCTTGGGCAGTTATTCTTCATGCCTTTAGATGTGCTAACATACTGACACAGCACATACTTCCTTCGCTGCCCTTTCACACTGAGAGACATATTTGGTGCCATGTCTACCTTCACACTCTGAGTTCCTTGTGGGCAGAGATGGTGATATTATCATTTCCATATTTCCATTACTTAAAACAATACCTAAAAAACAAGCCTATGAGGCAGAAAGGATTCTCTGTTATATATGTGGAAACTGACATACAGAGGGCTAAATTAATGTGCTCTCGGTCACTCAGAAAGTTGAGTGAAGTGTATAGAGAGTATGAGAGAAGTCAATTCTGTGAGCTCAAGAGTGTTTGCAGATGACTCCATCTCATTGATCCGTTTCTCCTCTTATGTCCTATAGCACTTGTAACCTGAAAAAATACCCACATGGAACAAAG
Organism: Spilogale gracilis; assembly: GCA_004023965.1. Lineage (NCBI taxonomy): Eukaryota > Metazoa > Chordata > Mammalia > Carnivora > Mephitidae > Spilogale > Spilogale gracilis. The sequence continues at coordinate 9,176 of PITA01029504.1, read as the reverse complement.
AATACTCCACACACGCTTGTCTTCACAGTCTTACCACAAGTTTCTAGCATGCAAACATCACAGTTTATAATGCTACTGAATCTTTCAAAAGGCCTGGCATAGCACATCATAGGTTCTCATTCACTTATTAATCAATCGGTCATTTCCATAGTATCAGACTAGTCAATGATAAAGAGAAGTTCAGGAAAGTATATCAAGCATTTTGCCACAAAATAAAAATATAATTAAACATTCAGTTATATTTTCAACCTCAATGTATTAAATTGCAATGCATTTTTAAAATATATTTTTTAAAGTAAAATAAATGTCTTTGAACCCAGGGAAAAGAATGATCTTGAACGAATATTCATTGTGAATAACCTCCCTTTCACTTGACTTCGCACTACCCAAAGTGAAAGAGGAGACTGAACTTAGCAATCTTCAGGAAAAATCATATTGTTATTTTTACCATATTCTTTGCTGGAGAAGGGGCTGAGATTGAATATCATTCTGTGTCAGTGCTCTCAGTCAATGACAGAATGGAATTGATTTATTTCTTATTTTGACTTATAAAAATCTGAAAATTTCAATCTTACCCTTTTTACCTCAGGGACCAAACACAATACCCCGATAGGAGCCAGGATTCTCAGTAGGCATTCCCAGAGCCAACATAGCACCCAGGTCCTTCTCACCCTCTTTACTACATGTTTAAATTCTCCTGATTCATTCAAGGTTAAACCAAAAGACTGAAGTTAGGGCACCTGGGTGGCTCAGTTGGTTAAGCAACTGCCTTCGGCTCAGGTCATGATCCTGGAGACCCGGGATCAAGTCCCACATCGGACTCCCCGCTTGGCGGGAAGCCTGCTTCTCCTCTCTCACTCCCCCTGCTCGTGTTCCCTCTCTAGCTGTGTTTCTCGCTGTCAAATAAATAAAATCTTAAAAAAAAAAAAAAAAGACAAGTTAGGACTACGGTTATTTCAAGCTCCAGACCACAGCACAGTCCAAAAAATGGGCAATTCCGGAGGACCCCAGTGAGAACAAGGAGGGACCCTCCTGCTTCCAGTAGACACTAGGGCCTTCAGAACTTTTGATGTTCTGCCGCAATGGTAGCGGGGAAGCTGAATTCAATCGACACAGAGCTAAGATGTATGTGGGAGAAAGCTCATAAAAAGTTTTTCCCCAGGTAATAGAATTTTATAGAGGCCTAAGTTGATCTGCTATTCCTTAGGAAAACCCAGTAAGTCCCTAGAATTCTTTTACCCTGCATTTTATCACCTAGATCGTTCCCAGAACTAAACTGCATCACACTTAATTAGAAAGAATCAAAGATGTTCGCAAGTGGGGTGCCTGGGTGGCTCAGTTGGTAAAGCATCTGACTTTGGCTCCCTTTGGGCTCCACGCTCAGCAGGGAGTCTGCTTCCTCCTCCTCCTCCCTCCTTGCTCATGCTGATGCGTGCTCTCTCTCTCTCTCTCTCTCTCTCTCTCTCTCGCATATAAATAAATAATATGTTTTTTAAAAAAGATGTTCACAAGTTAGACATTACACTAGATTTCTCTCTAGAGATCTCTTATGGTAGGAACACATTCCTACCACTTCTGATTAAAATATTATTCATTTTGCAAAGCACAGTTCAAATGCTGTCTTCTGCTTAGAAACTTCCCTCATTGCTCTGATTGAAATATGTCCCTCTTCCCCTTCTAAACTTTTATAATGAACGTAGCATTTAGCACAACTAGCTTAGAGGGGCCTAGCCTATGTCATGTTCACTTCCTTCTCCCCTTCACACACATCTTAAGTTTTGAGCCTAGATGGCAGGGACCGTGCATTTAAAATTTTTGAATCTCTACAACATTGCACTGTGCTTTGTACACAGAGGGTACCCAATGTTTGCTCCATGACTCTTCATTTTATTCCTTCTACGGTTTTCAGGATGACTACTTTTACCATAGCCTGGAGGCCATTCAAAGAGACATCCAAACCTACCCCACTAGTGCAGATCACGAGTCCCACCCTGCATTTTAGCAATATGACCCAAAGTCCAGAAAAATTCAAATAATACAAAATCCCCGAAGGGAACTTTAGACATTTGTTTCTGTGTTTTCCCAAATTCCTCGACTGAACCTTTTTTGTTTATTTCAAATCTTTCAACAGAAACCATAGGTAGAATACTATAAAAGGTGTAGATCGGAGGGTGTAGTTTGGTACCCTAAGGAGAGCTTGAAATCCTTCCCACTCACACCCATCAGGAACCCCTTAAGAAAAGGTTGAAGTAACCTTTGGGGCACCACAGAGAATAGGTGATAATCACTAATTTTGATTCACCTCCTCAGATTCTCAAATAGGCTATAGCAGTGAGAGAGAGTTGCTGAGATCTATAGTAAATGGATGAGCACTGGCCCCTGGGGCTACCAAATCTTACTGATTTCCCACAAGATGGACTTCATTACAACCAAAGAGGACGCCCAGAGTGCAGTTTTTGCCTCAGCATTGTTGTTAGACAGGTACTTTGCTCCATTTTACTCATGCTATTGATTCTTTGAATCTAAACCAGAGAATAAACACCAGCAGGACCAGACACATGGTCCAGTCTTTAGCTTAATTTTTGTTTTTGGAGAGAGAAGCCTCTTGGGCTGAGTTCAGCCAAGCTGGGAGTGCAAGGAGTGATTAAAAACAAAACAAAACAAAACACAATGTATCACAATCCTACCTGAGCATAAGGAAGCTGCACGGGAGCTATTTACTTTGGCAGATCCCTGTGTGAGATGTTTGCTCTGTTGTAATCATATATGATATCATGGTAACAAACTAGATGTTTATAGAAAAATAGATCCTAAGGGCCAGAAACTCTCAGAGAAAATAAATGCACTTTACTTTTATTTTTTTCCACTCAAAATGTAAATGAATGGTATAAATGCTTGATTTAGGGTTAAGTCCTCAAAATATAAAGTATTTATTACATTTGTTTTAAGTTTTTGAATACACAGTTTAAAATTGTTCCTGCTAATATTTTTTTCTTTTCTTAAAAGGAAATCTGGGTTCAAAGCTTTTCTACAATCCATATATTTTAGACACTTAACTTTAATTGAGCTCATTTACTCTACTATATATTCAATGTATTTTCTTATATTGTGAGAGCCCTCTGGTGGTTGAGAGAACACTAAATCTCTATGTTCACAAGAACAGAAATATATAGTTCATTACCAACCAAACTTTTCTTTACTGAGATACTCATTTCAAGTTCTATTAAAAATAGATACTCATTAAAATTTCTATTAACTTTCACTTTTTCATATAATGGTACATTATTTTTTTTCATTTTCTAAGATTAAATCATCTTAAATGCTTACATTATCTCTTTAAATCCAAATAAGAAAATACTGATTATGCACAAATATACTTTCTTTTCAATCAGATTGGGAATTATTAGCAATTTACATCTAAATTAAGATACAGGCAAATTGGCCCTTACAGCCCTTTATTAGGTGGCATGCTTCGTGTCCTCTTTTAACTTATGGCCCAGTCACAACTGCACACAACTGTTTTATACTTCCACAGTGCGTAGGTCCATAGCACTAAATTCAAGACTCAGGTTTTGATACAGCATGCAAGTCACTAAACAATGAACCTACCAGACACTTTCTAAGTATCCTGCCATACAGAGAAATAAGTATCCTGCCATATAGGCAAAATGGAAGGTGGCCAAAGCTTGGTCAAGTGGGACAATGCTCTGAAATTTGTGAAATGACAAAGCCAGGATATATATATTAAGGAAAAACTGTATATATGGGTGAAGCCTTTCTTTGGGCCTATAATTTCAGAATACTCAATGCCTGTGTGCCTCCAAACTCTCTCTTTAACGGATCCTTAAGTTTTTGGAGTGAAAGTTGAAGAGCACAGAAACAGGTTTCTAGGTACTTCTCACTATATGACTCTTTATGTCATTGATTTAAGCACAGCACCTAAAATATGAGTAACAATGAAAACATTGTAATCATAGTATTTCCACCTTTCCTCTGCAAGAATAGGATGAGAGCCAAACAAATCAGCAAAGCTGAAGATAAAGATGTGGTCCATGGACCAAGTACATCACAAGATGTTAGTGGGGATGTTATTATAGGAATAAGATGGTGGTGTGTGAGTGGAAATCAGAAGGTCGGTGCTTTGGCTTAGTTCCACACAGCTCTGCCTTGAATGCCAAACTGTTTCACTAATTGATTTCATGAGAACATGCAGTGTCAATGCATGATTCATGGACTTTAGCAGATCAAAATATGCAGTCCTCCAACATGAAAATGTCAGCGAGCCACCTGACTCCCGCAAAAAGCCAGGATTGAGGATGTCAAAGTCCTACCCTTTGGTGGTTTGTTGCAGGAATTGCCACCAATGTGTTCATGCCTCATTGTGTGACACCCCTCTGTGACATGACTTTGCTGGTCCTCAGGCAATAGGCAGAGTCTGTTTTCTCCATCTTGAATCTGGGCCTGACCTTATGACCTGCTCTAGTTAACAGGACAAAAACAACCATAACTCAAGCAGAGGTTTTAGATGTCTTTGAGCATCAGGGCTTGCCTCTTTCACTTCTGGGAACCCCTTTGCTACCATAAAACAAGCTCCAGCTAGGCAACTATAGAGGGGAAAATCCAAGGAACCAGTTTCCATGTAAATAACACCATCCTACATCACTTGGCTCTAGCCAAGCCACAAGTGGACCACAGAGAAGCCAAGCTCAGTCAACATCACAGTCTATTCAAGAATTGTTTTATTAAGCCTCTAAGCTTTGGGGTGGTTTGTTATGTACCAAAAGCTAACTGATATAGCTACTTCCATCATAGAGCCCAAACTTTGACTGTGATTTGTTCGAGTTCATGACCACATTTCTCTGGAGATGGAATTTTGAGTTACTTAAAAAATTCTTTGCTCCCTGACTTAAGGAATGATACTAGCACCAGTCTGCTTATAGAAAGAGAATGATAGTCATCAAAAATAATGATCTATATTTCACAGAAAAAAATTATTATTTCCTTGTTGTCTTAATTATTGTCTGATTGTCTAATAACCACACATCCATGGGAAAGGGATCTTGATATCTAGTAAAATGGATCTAAAAACCAAGGGTATAAGGAGTTTATCTTGAGAAATAGTTCACATGAAAGTTACATAAGCATTTTAATAGCTGCAGACTCAATGTGATCAATTGTATGGCATCGATGCTTAAAGAAAATGTAAGTTTTGTTAATAGAGCAATAGATAATGTTCACAGAGATAATCATCTAGAAGATTGGCTTTAGTTTTGGGTGCTGCACTTAAAGACTAGATTGTGTCCTAAGGAGAATAATTAGGATGTGGAAGTTCAGAGATCCAAGAGATAAGAATAAGAGTTAAGAAAACTATGGAGAAAACTTGCTAACCCTTTTGAACATGAAATTATAATTATGGATGAGGGAACAGTTGGAATTTGCATCATTCTCAGTAGAAGAATTCAGACCAAGAAGTGAAGGAAGTTAGAGGCAGAACTTTCCAATATTTTAAAGGGTACTACAATGACATTGGTAGCCTTGAACCGCATTGAGGTTGTTGTCACTGGATGTGTTCAAATTTTGTTATCTTTGCCCATGAATGTGGCAAAAGAATTCTCTCACTGAGAGGACCACTAGACAAGCTGCTATCTAAGGTTCCTTCTAAATGCAAGGATCTATGCTTCTGTATGACACTTCTGTATGCACCTATCTACATTATTCTTTACAAAATCTAATAAAATAAGCCTTCTTTAACCTCATCTTGATCATTGTCCCACCACTATCCCAACTTAGTCTTGATCTGAAAGGGTATGAGAGAGGAAAGTTGCTAACAGAAGACTATAGGAAATTAATTCCTTCACCCCTCTCCCTGTTACTTGGGCACACATGTTTAAGTGGGTTAGTTTCCCTCTAATAATAAAAATACATCAGAAGTCACTTTTTGGCACTTTCAATAACAAAATGCTTTCTGAGTTGATGTAAATTAGAGTTACTATAAAAAAGAGAAAAAATCAGTGTCGCATATTGTAAGGAAATAATAATTAAATGTAGAGCTTCTTCTTTAATTTATATTTTTAAACTTTTTATTGTGTTATGTTAGTCACCATAAAATAAATCATTAGTTTTTGATGTAGTGTTCCAAGATTCATTGTTTACATATAGAGTTTCTTATATAAAACTCTTATGTTTCATCTTGAGAAAAAAGGTATGTTGCTAATAAATTTCAAACCTCATCTATTAAAAAACTCTCACTTATATGTTGTAGATGGCATTGTTAGTAAAAATCTTAATAACTTACCTGGTATTAAAATGAACAAATGTAACATTATTTAAATAATTATGTTTAATATTCATGGAAAAGTGTCATGAACAGAGATGGAATATCTCTAACAGCCCACACATCAGCTCACATGAAACTGAATGGCATTTGGCCTAATACTTGCTTCATATTAAAAACACTGCCATTATCCAGAAGCTCAGGTGCTGTGCAGCATCCTGCCCCCATCAGACCATCTGGGCACTGATGTCTGAGGACAGATGATACTCCATCTTTTATCCTCTCATGATATATTGATCCAGCCCTATCTTAATTCTTTTCATTCTCTCCCTCTCTTTCCACCTATACAACCTAAATATAGGCTTTCTCTAAAGTTTCTGCCTGAATCAGCAAAGGGTTACTTAGATACACCATGTTCCAGTACTATGAGTTTTTATGCTTCATCTCATTTAATTCTCAAAATACCTAATGTTGCAGGTATTTTATTTTCTCTACAGATTTTTTTTAAGATTTTATTTATTTATTTGACAGAGACAGATCACAAGTAGGCAGAGAGGCAGGCAGAGAGAAAGGAGGAAGCAGGCTCCTTGCTGAGCCGAGAACCTGACATGGGCTTCGATCCCAGGACCCTGAGATCATGACATAAGCCGAAGGCAGAGGTTTTAACCGACTGAGCCACCCAGGCACCCAATTTTCACCTACAAATTTTTTAAAAAGAATTTATTATTCATTTGAGAGAGAGAGAGAGAAAGAAAGCACAAGTAAAGGGGAGAGGCAGTGGGAGAGGGAGAAGTAAATTCACTGCTGAGTAGAGAGCCCAACATGGGACGTAATCCTGGGACCAGAGATCATGACCTGACCCAAAGGCAGATGTGTATCTAAGCCACGCAGGCACCCTACTATTTTCTTCTTAAAGAGGGCAAATAACTTGACCAACACTCCTACTAGCAAGAAAAAGAACTTATTCCAGCTATCTGTTTCCACTTTACATTGCTACTCCTATTTTCCAGGAGAAGCTCCCAAAATGTGAAAATTAAGATTCCCATAGGATACAGTGTAAATCTTGGCAAAAGACCAGATATGAATAAGAGAAAGATGGTGCAATAAAAGAAAACTGAGATTTTGAGTCTCAGTGACTGGGAAAATTGTGGGGTCACTAATCAAAACCAGAGAACTGAATTAAGTAACTAATAATGAGGCATCATTCTATGGTGTGTGTGCATGTGTGTGTGCATGCGTGTGTGCATGTGTGTGTGTGTGTTTAATGTTGAAATAAAATAGCTGCAAAAAATTAAAACACCCTATAAGATTGTAGCTACAAATAGACTTGAAGAGACTGGAAAAAGAGAAAGATAATAATGGATGTGATAACGAGGGAATAGGAGATAGCAATGGGACTTCTGTTCGGTGAAATTAGAAAGCATCGTAGCAGTTGGTTATACAGATGGCAAGAGAAAACCAAAAAGATATTAATAAGGATATTAGATAATGGGCCTAGATAATGTTAATAATGCTCATAATACAAATTTGTTGGACACTTCTTTGCTATGACTTTGAGATTCTCTCCAATAATGCCCTGGGTTGTACTGGGGTAAAAGAAAAACAGATGAAGGGAGTTGCATAGGACTGGGAATGGACAAACGTGGGAGCTTGACAGAGCTTTTCCAGCAGGTGGCAATAGACTAGGTATTATCATATTCCTGGATACAGTAAGGTAGGGAAACCAGTGAAACCAAAATTATGACTATAAACTGAGAGAAGTGAAAAAGGGGAAAGGCAAACAATACCATTGATGGTAGAGCAAGTTTAATAGGGAAACAAGGGGATAGATTCAAGGGCAGAAAATCATGGCCACAGAAGGACATTTCTAAGTTCAAGATCTTGAATATGGAGCAGTTTCAAGTGATAAAGTAACTCAGGGTGTGAATATGCAGCTAAAGAGTGGACTTGAAAGCCATGGAGATTATTAGTTAAGAATTTTGCAGTCTTGGGGCGCCTGGATGGCTCAGTTGGTTAAGCGACTGCCTTCGGCTCAGGTCATGATCCCGGAGACCCGGGATCGAGTCCCACATCGGGCTCCCTGCTCAGGGGGAAGCCTGCTTCTCCCTCTCTCACTCCCCCTGCTTGTGTTCCCTCTCTGGCTGTGTTTCTCTCTGTCAAATAAATAAAATCTTTAAAAAAAAAAAAAAAAAGAATTTTGCAGTCTTAATTTTAAAGGGTCCAACCTCTAGAGTCATACACAGCCAAATTTGAATCCTGGCTATGCCACTTATGGTCTGGAGGTATTTAAACAGTTTCTTAACTTCTCTTCAGGTACAGAATTTGGGGTGGAGAGATGATAGTACTATTCACATTACTATTTTACAATGTAAAAGAGAAAAATCAGGCAAAATGCTTATAAGAACGTATCATTGAAATTAGCTTTTACTGTTATTGTCATTGTTATTGCTAATAAAAACTACCCTCAGATATTGAGGAGAAAAGGACAAAGAAGCAATCACACAAGAAAATATTACTTATTTTAAATTCCAAGAACCTGACTTAAGGCTTAAATTTCAGACTGCTCTATCTCTGTGCTTTCTGAAGTAGAGTGAACAGCCAGGAACAAATACTTCACGACTTTGAAGAAGGAGGCTTGAAGATTAAACATTCACTGTACCTATTACAAATAAGATCCAAGAAAACAGGGGTAGATTTGAATTTTCAGAATGTTTTCATTCCATCTAGATCTCTGGTGCAGTTGCTAATGATAGAGGAAATGACCAAAAAGGAATAAAGAAGACTGCCAAAAGAGAAGAAGAGGAAGGACGAAGGAAGGAAGGAAGGAAGGAGAAAAAGGAGGAAGAACAAGAAGAAGGAGGGGGGGAAGAGAAAGAAGAAGAAGGAGGAGGAGGAGGAGGAG
>PITA01029503.1:0-17778 GCA_004023965.1 Spilogale gracilis | reverse complement strand
TTGCAGTGCTCGGTACGGTCGTGTGGGTTTCCCGGAGAGGCTGCCGTCTTCATGTCCTTCAGGGTCGAGCTCACATTCCTTTGGGTCATCTCAGCAGAGGCATCTTGCTGAGGACCTACTGCCCCCAAGAAAGCCCCTTCTTGATTCTCAGTGGTGACGGGTGAGGAGGGCCTGCACCAACTCGGGGATGATATTCACCTGTGGCTCCTCACACGTTGACTGAGGACATTTTATTGATGGAAGCAGGCAGCCTTCCAAGTCGTTTATGCTCAGTTGTTGAATGTCTGTTCATTCCAGGAATTCTTATCAACACCAGCTGGCATTGTGACAGTGGCAAGTCCCGTATCTCTATCTATCTATCTATCTATCTATCTATCTATCTATCTATCTATCTATCTATCTAATGTTTCCTATTTTTTTTAATTTTATCTTTTCAGTGTTCCCAGATTCATTGCCCATGCCCCACACCCAGTGCTCCATGCAATAGGTGCCCTCAGCACCCACCACCAGGCTCTCCCATCCCCCTACTCCCTTCCTTCCAGGACCCTCAGTTTGTTTCTGAGTCCAAAGTCTCTTATGTTTCATTTCCCTCACCGAATTACCTACTTCCCATTTCCTTTCCTTCCCTACTGTCTTCTATATTACCCCTTATGCACCACAAGTAAGTGAAACCATGTGATACTTTACTTTCTCTACTTGGCTCTTCTTGGCTTATTTCACTCAGCATAATCTCTTTCAGTCCAGCCAATATTGCTACAAAAGTTGAATATTCATCCTTTCTGATGGAGGCATAGTATTCCATTGTATATATGGACCACATCTTCTTTATCCATTCATCTGTTGAAGGGCCTCTGGCTCTTTCCACAGTTTGGTGATTGTGGCCATTGCTGCGATGAACATTGGGGCACATATGGCCCTTCTTTTCACTACATCTGTATCTTTGGGTTAAATACCCAGTAGTGCAATTGCAGGGTCATAGAGTAGCTCTATTTTTAATTTTTTAAGGAATCTCCACACTGTTTTTCAAAGCTGTTGCACCAACTTACAATTCCACCAACAGTGTAAGAGGGTTCCCCTTTCTCCACAGCCTGTCTCCTACTTTTGATTTACTCTTGTGGCCTTTCAGGAGAGGTCAATATCTGCCAGTATCTGTCTCTGACAGTAGGACCCAACTTCAAGAACTTAAATCAATATAATTCACTGTCCGTGTGTTAAGCAATCTGGGGTAACCATACATTCATGCTCCCATGATAAACAATTCTGGGATGAAATCTATTTCCTGACTTCGTGCTGAACACTTGTGTGAACAGGTGAATGCAGCGTAGCTATCTGCTCCTGGAAATACTACGACTTCGAGATGAGAAGGTGAAGGAACATTAAGGAGCTCCCTTATCAAGACTAATCTCTTACTTACCAGTACTCATTGCAAGACCCCACCTTGCTATGTCCACCAACCCAAAGCTGTAATCGCAAACTCCCTGAAATCCCAACTGATTTCCCACCTTGGATATTGCCTTTTAAATCACTCAGCCTAAGCTCTGTGTACTAAGACTGGATCTTCCTATTATTTTCCCTTCAAGATACTCCTAAGAGTGTGGAGATGCTCCTCTCCGTCACAGCAGGAAGTTGAAAAAGTTGATTTTGCTTGGTCGACAGCCATTTGGACAGCCTTTTTAGGGAGTCAATAGCAGACATGTCTCCCGGAATTTTCCCCGTGGGATTATTTTTTGTGACTGCCGCTGGGATTAATGTTCCTGGCTTCAGCTTCTTCTCTTGGGTGCCAGGATTCTGTCTTTCTGCTGCCATTCTGGATGAATGAATGGATACGTTCACCTTTGACACACTTGCTGCCAATCTGCTGGAGGTCCTTGCAGGACTTCTCTGGGAGAGCTGAGTTACCTGGAGTGCCTCCTACTCACCAGAGGCTCCCTGGCACGGTCCACTAGATATGCACCTTCCTGAGCTCTGACAATTGTGATTGTTTGCTCAGAAAATCCAGGAACTCCAGATTGCCTGATTGTTTACAGATGGATGTTCTTTCAGGCACTTGGTTTCTGTCTAGTTGTGCTCTACCTTCCGGGTGATGCTTGCAGACTCTCGGGCGCCGTGCACAGTCCTGGGTCACGGCAGATATTGGTAGGGGCTTGTCGAGCTAGTAAAAACTCACCTATTTCAAATGCATGTTATTGTGACTCTGTTCCTGAGTTTCAAACCTGATGAGGCCTCTCTTGTGTTTACCTTGTATCTCTGTATCACAGTAAGGTGGGCCTTTGTCTCATTCTGCAGGACTTCTCCTGACTCTCAGCAACTTGAGGAGAAATAGGTTGTGTTCGAGTCAGTCTTTTAGAGGAATCTATCTCAGTGGTGCTACAAAGAAGAAAATCAGAAAGTAGTTATCGAATAAAAAGGGGGGAGGGGATTATAAAACGTATATTTTTTTCCCAAAAGCAATTTTTTTATTACCAGTATTTCTGATTAATTTATGACTTTCAAGGATTACTGGTCTAATGGTGGATGTAGCTTTATTATGTCTTAAAAAATAATTTTTCTACTTCATGCATCAATTTTCCCCTTTACCTATTTAACACATATTCTAATCCTTTCTTATATTCCTAAGGCCTGCGCCTTCATAGTTTCTTTGTTATAAGAAACATACCAAGTCCCAAGATGTTTTTCTGAGTGCTTATAAAAGTAACGCTTCAAACCCTTCAAAATATAAACATTCACACCCAGAAAAGGGATATTTGCAAAAATATGAATGATTATAAGTCATTAATCAAGCATTGAGTACTCACTAAGTTTTGGTCAGTGTGACCCTTACAGTTTCAGAAGAAATATATTCTTTTCAGAAAGAATACTCTTCTGTCAACACTATTTTATGAATCTCTGATATTTTTTAAATCTAAAGAGAAATTAAAAGTAAATGTCAGTTTTAATTAACTATAATCAGCGAGATTATTTTGAGATGCTTCACATTTGAGAAGTGGGTTGTTGTGACACTGCGTGCTGCCAGAGTGATGGGCGGCACAAAAGGACGCTGATGCCCTTCAGTATCAGGACCAGGAACCCTGGCCACACCACACTTCCCCTCCTTGCCGGGAATGTCAAGGCCGGTGTGGAGAACATACAGAAACTAAGCTGCACTCCCATCCTTCAAAAATCTACATTTATTTAGTTTCTTTACCTTCGCCTTCCTGTGTTACCGGAGCCTGTGCTATTCCTGGAATAGTGGTTTTGAACAGCTTCACGTCCTCCCTGACGTTAGGGTCACGCCATGACATTGGTACATAAAAGTCAATGACTTCTTTCTGTGGGGTGACAAGAGCTTACGACTTCCTCATTTGCCTTGTGACTGATGCCACTTCATGCACGGGTATCTTGGAAGTCAGTGGCTCTCAGCAGTTGGGCCTGGTCTCTCTGGCAAGTGAGCTTGCGAAGGGTTTCCCTCACTGCTGGCATTGACCTCCCAACCCCTCCTTAAGTGCTTACCACTAAATCCTCCATTGTTTTCAAGAGTACGCGTACCCTCACATTCCCACACTGCTTCAAATCCTGTCCGTTCTTACAGGGAAAGCCTTGGGCTTTCTTGTTCTTGCGGACCCTCTCTTCCTGTGGGCCGCCATGATGGGTGCTGGGTGAGGTGCTGGAGGCTTGCTCTCTCGGCTTGTCTGTCCTGGTGTGGAATCTGTGTTAAGGGTGAGCCCGAGCAAGGGCCCCAGCACTCTTGGTCTGCTCTGGTTGGAGCAGGACTTCGACTTCGCATGTGGGGACTGGGTGGAGTAAGGAAACCCCAGGCTCTCAGCCACAGTTACGGTTCATATAGTCTCTGAGCCTCCCTGCTGGAGGAGACAGGAATCTCTGGTGCCTGCCCCTCCTCCTCCTTTTGGGAAACCATATATTTGAATTGGGGATGAGTGGAGAGAGAGATGGCCTCTTCTCAGCCCTCTCCCTGGGGGTGCTGCTGTGTCAAGCTGAGCTGGGAGAGGCAAAGGTAGGGAGCAGTCCTGGGTCAGCTGCCACCAGCTGTTCTCACTGAGAGTTAGCAGACTTTTGTAAACAAATGTCCCCTCATTGCCTGTGTATGCTTAGGACAATTTCCAGATGTTAAATGGTTGTCTTTTTAAAAAAATAATTTTCACCAATTTTGGTTGTTGCATAAGGAACAGATTCACTGGTTCCTGGTGCCATCTTTCTGTTAGTGGGACCCCCTCTCCTGCCTCTGATGTATGGCCACTTGACCTTCAGTGAAAGCTCTGATATGAGTAAATCCATCCCTCAGATGGCAATTTCTAATTAAGGAGAGATTTCAAAGAAATATAAGGTTCAAGGCATTGAGCAGAATTTATTTTTGGAGTTGGGAAGAATGAAAGCCCATCAGTGTCTTGTGGCTGGCAGCCACCAGAAGATGCCTATCTTAATATATCAACACTAATGATGAAATAGTGTACCCAGGGAAAGGGAGAAGCAAACAAATGAGTAGCTCACAACTTAGGGCCTTTTTTTTTTTTTTGTCTTTTAAAGATTTTGTTGATTTAACAGAGGACGGAGAGACCACGAGCAGGGGAAGGGCAGAAGGAGAGGGAGGACAAGGAGACCGCTTGCTGAACACAGAGCCCAACACAGGGCTTCATCCCACGACCCTGAGTTCACAGCCTGAACCAGTCAGACTCTTAGCCGACTGAGCCACCCGGGTGCTCTGGGCCTTCCTTTTGCCAGCAGTGAAAGACTAAGGAAACAGAAGTGACAGCCTTCTTGTACGCCCTGCCCTGCATCTGTGGCTGATTATCCGCTCACGGTGGCAGAGAACAACAGCAGGACACACTCCTTCCTCAAAACATGTACTGGGACAGCCCAAGTACACAGGAGCTGTCTGCCAGCACTAAAACTGATTCATTAATTTGATCAGCTTTTTTTTCCTCTTTTTCCAGTCCGTAAGATAGCTAGACAAGAGATCAGATTGGCGAAGCAGACCTTTCTCTGGGAGGAGCAATGGGTCAGCGGCACGATGCCGTCAAGGGCGGTCTCACGACTCTGAGGACAGTGCAGGAATCATGTCGGAGGTTCCGTCAAGGTCATCATTAAAAGATGTTGGATCAGGACCCAAACTAAGATACTTAGTGGCAAATCCTTATTTTCCACCATTTAACCCAATGCTCCGAGCAGTATCTAACGCTTCTGCCGTGTAGCTGGGCTTTACGATCTGTGGACAAGACAAGGTGCCCTCCTCTCCCACCATCTTCCCCAACTTGGAAAACGCTTTGCTGCTACTCCCTGCCAAGAAGTGATTCCTGATGGCGGGTGGGGGTGCTGTGAAAAGTAAGCTTTTCCACTCGTAGAGTCGCTCATTACTTTAGAGTTGTCGTAATGACCGTTGTTAACCTGGTGGCCTCCTCTGTGCGTGCTTCATTTAGCCGAAGTGGGATAGACACGATGGGGAAGGACCCCCTGCAGCACAGGGCCCCTGAGTGTCTGTGCCGAGGAGCCCATGAGGGGGCTGAGGATGGGGCCAGGACACTGCGCTTCCCACAAACATGAAAACTTGATTTTCACAGAGGGTGTGAAGACTCTGCTTTCAGATGTAATACCTGAGTTCATTCGTCTCCATTCACATACTCTATCGTCTGCGATTTAGGGTCTTCGGAGCTATCATTATGTGGCTCCATGACAGAGATTCCCACCCCTCAACTTCCGTCCCTCTTGGCACCATTTCTGGGTGACGATGTTAACTTTTAAATCACTGTGAAAACATAACTTACCAATTGAGTTTAATAGTAATCAAATGTCTGGATTACTCTCACTTACCAGGTGATTATTTCTTAATACCCCCAATATTCTATAGATCTCCAAAAAGTACTTTCCTCTAATGTATTTGCTGCCCTTCAGGAGAACACAGCCATTTCATGGAACAAAAGTCTGCACTTGGGATGGTGCCGGTGAGAAGCTCAAGGCAGCTTGTGTGTAATAGTCTCAGACATAGAAGAGAAACACTTTCAGATATCTTACTGCCATGTTTGCAAAAATCACATGTATATTGATTTAAGGGACATTAAAAGAAATTCTTGCATTCTACTAAGAACCTTTTGTTTCAGTTTTAACATTTGCGATATCAGGAATGGAAAATCAGGAAGGGAAAGAAAACCTCTCTGTGGGTACGTTGATTTTTTTGTGGTGCGGTGTGTAAAACAATATAAACTGTTTAAAGCAATACTCGATCATGCTTATTCTCTTACTGTCAATGTTGCCATTTCCTGTCTTTACTTTTCTTCTGCAAATCGAACAATCCTGCCATCAGGGAGCTTGTATTTTGGAGATGAAGGCAGAGCAGGATTCTCTGAGTAAAGATCGTTCTCCCCTGGTTGAACAACCATCTCCTTGTTAGACTTGCCTACCTCGTTCCCTTGCACATGACTCCCTCATCTTTTTCAAAAAAGACATAGAAACCTATTTTGCGCTTCTGCTAAAACTTGACGTTTTCAGTACTTTTCTGAATTCCGTTTATCTCATAAACAGAACCAAAAGCCTCTAAATACCTGCATTTCTTTGCTGCTGACTTGTGAGCACCGCACTCTGTGTGTGTGTGTTTTATATATTTTAATGCCAAACCTTCAGAAAATCTTAACTCTGCAAAAGATCCTACTTTTCTCATTTGGGTTTGTGAAAGAAAATATCCATTTAAAAATGACCTCAAATGTAAGAAGCTTATTATTTTCCATAGTAAAAGTCCAAATAGATGGATTTCAGAGCTGGCTAATTCAGTGGCCACACATAACGTTAGTCATTTGTGAACTTACAACTATTGCCTTCCAGAAACATTAAATTTTGCATATTTTTTTAAAAAAGGCTTATTTATTTATTTGAGAGAGAGAATGCATGGCAGGAGGAACAGAGGGAGAAGGAGAAACTTAAGCTTAAACTTAAACTTAGCTCCATGTTGAGTGTGGTGCCCGAGGCAGAGCTTGATTTCACGACCCTGAGATCACGAAATCAAGAGTTGGATGCTCAGGCGACAGCACCACCAGGTGCCCCAAATTTTACATGTTCTTTTAAATTTAATATTATCATCATGTTTTATTTTTCCTATAAGAGAATTTGGAATTAAGTATTACTTTGTTTTAATGAGCATCTATATACAGGACTTATAAAGGTTTACTTTATAATAAGATTGTTTAAAAGTTATATTTTATTGACATTTTCCTTATTATGTCATTTTCTTTATTATACTATCAAAACTCCTCATATATTAGGGATAGTGTTTATTTTCCATTATTTTTATTTTCCTTATTATGTCATCTGAAGTTATACAACTTCAAATTAGGGAGACTGCTTCTATGCCCCAGGCTACAAATATATTTGCCATTTTATTCCTTAGTCAGGTTATTTCAAATTCACATGATGTTGCATAGGAGTTTTATATTTTTTATACAATTAAATTCATCATTCTGTATTTTTTGGCTTTTGGTTTTTGTTTCATTCTTAGTTCCTTTTCCAACAAAATTATGTAATTATTGGTGTACAGTTTCTTTCCAAAATTTTATATTTGCAATCAAATATATAAATCGTCAGTTGTTATGGATTTTATCTTCAAGTTAGAGTTCAGTCTATTTTTATTTTTCCTTTTCAAGAAGTTTGTAAGTTGGGGCACCTGGGTGGCTCAGTTGGTTGGGCGACTGCCTTCGGTTCAGGTCATGATCCTGGAGTCCCTGGATTGAGTCCCACATCGGGCTCCCTGCTCAGCGGGAAGCCTGCTTCTCCCTCTCTCACTCCCCCTGCTTGCGTTCCTCTCTGGCTGTGTTTCTCTCTGTCAAATAAATAAATAAAATCTTAAAAAAAAAGTTTGTAAGTAAACTACAACCATTCATTGAATACACTAAGTTCTCTTTGAGGGGCACCTTCATTATCTGGGAAATCCATGCAGTTGTATACACACACCCTGAGTCTCTGGTTTTCTCCCGTCAGGTTGAAGCTGGCAGTATGTCTGGTTATGCACCTGTGAGGAGGAAGATGCTCCTGTCGAGTCTGGCGTCCCCTTGTGGACAGGGAAGTGGGCTGGACCGCCGGAGGCCAGTGTCTACATAGTGGAGTGGCTGGCACATGTGTCTTCTTATTCTTATTGCTTGAATTACTTTTGTCTTTCATTGATTTCCAGTTGACTCAGCTAGTCTAGTAGCTAAGTTGTCTCTCTTTTTAGAGTTTTGTGGCAATTTGTTCTGGTAAACCATAAAAATAAAACACATATGGATTATCCTTGCCCTTCTCTGGCTTTTGAAATCTGGAAATAATATTTGCTTCTCAAGATACATTTCTTATTAAGTAATATAATGTTTACTTTATAACATTAAATTCCTTTTTCTCAATATGCGGTATTTCAAATTTAATAATGACTTGAGTTCTCTGAGTTTACCTTAAAGGAAACAATCAATACCCACTATTCACCGTTCATTCCTTTAAATCAAGTGTCCACCTTACTTACATTAACTTCCAAGTTTCCAACCTGTAAGCAAATAGAACAGCTCTTTGCCGCGGGGTCCCTGTAACAGAGATGAGCATATTTTGGGGCATGTGCCTGCCTGAAGAATTAAAGACTCTTCTAGGAAAAACCTCTCCACAAGGCAAGGGCGAGGGTGGCGCACTTTAATTCAAAGACGGTGGATTTTCCGAGGTCATGGACACCTTGAAATGTGCAGCGTCTCTTCCCTCAGACTGGGTCGTTACAACTTTAACGGGAAGTCCTATAAAACCTGTGAGAGCAGAACAGTGGTGCCCTGCCGCCCACCCTGCACGGTCCCCGCAGCAGGTGGAAGGATAGGGTCCCCGCAGCTGTGTGGGGAATGGGTGTCAGTGAGCACGGGGACTCGAGGCAGATGAGGGTTTGGTTCCCCGGTGACGGCTCGGGGCAGCATCTGTGACAGGAAGAGGAGCCCTGGGGCAGGAGCAGGTGCTCAGATAGCACCTGGCGGGGTCCGAGGGGAGAGGAGCCAACTTCGGGAGCCGACTCGAGGGTCAAATAGTTGCCACGGAACAGAAGGATGACCCTCCTGGGTAAGCCCAGACATCTGAGGTGAGGGCAGCTTGGAAAGGAAGTTAATTTCCAGTGATTTTAATTTTGGAACTCCCGTGAAAGATGGACTGGATGCTGGGGTCAGTTGTCCCCTACACTTTCCATCACAAGTTCTGAGGGAAAAAGTGAGCCTGACGTCGACGGCAAACCAAAGCATTGGTCATGAGGTTTTTGAAGCGGTCCACGGGACGAGACCCTCACGCTCTCATGCATCACTTCCAGGGAAAGTAGCTAGTGTTCTCTCAGCAAACGAAAGGATGGAAAAATATTTAAAATTACAAGGACCAGTGAAAAGAGGGTCGTGCATGATTGCTGTGCAATGAGATATAATGAAGTGCATGATTTCGGCAGCGGGTCCAGGAGAAGGTCCTTCCGCGATCCAACGGCCTTAAACGGAGATGGGGTGTCTGTGATGCCCTGAATTAAACACGGTTCCTCGTCCAGGAACAACAAATGGTGTAGACGTCTTACAGTTACAATCTTAAGGGGGAAAAATAGCTGAGACCATATTTTCCACAAGCTAAAGCCCACAATGGATTTTAAGATGCTAGGGATATTTTCCCCAGAGTTTACAAGTTTCCTGCAGAGAGTTCATGGGGAAGGAAATGATGGCCAAAAAACAGAACTTGACCTGCCCTGGAAAATAGTCCCATGGTTATAAGAATATAACAAACTTATGAGTTTTTCTCCTTTAGAATTAAAGAATGTCCAAAAGATATATAAAAGTGAATATGGAAATGAATGTAAATATTATATTTGACAATACAAAGGCGAAATTATTGCTGTCAAAAAAATAAGTATTTAACAAAAACTGGAATGATAACCAGCTAAGACTGAGAGGAAAAGGCTAGGGTCTGTGTAAGTGATTGGATTTCCTTGTACTTTGTGACAGGATAGCGATAAACACCGTCATCATGGGATAGGTCTAACATCAGGGTATATGTTCATGGCTGACTGTTGGGGAGACTTTGGGGAGAAAAGAGTGGAAACAATTTGAGCTGTCTGCCTGGGGGTGGCCCCACGGGAGCGGAAGGCCGAGGATACTGTTCTCATATCGCTTCTTCTATATTGTTTTATTTTTCAGTATTTTAATAAAAATAAGGGGAAAATGAAAAGCTGTCAGTATAATCTATTCTCTACTCTCTTAATTTTCTTGATTATCCAGAAATACCAATAAGGGGATAGTTTGATTTTAGCTCTGTCCTTTGGGGGATGCAGCGAGCCAGTGACAAGTGGAAGCACAGGGAAAACTCTAACAGGCGTGTCGGGATGCTCTGCACGGGGACAGGGCACATGTGCTGCCTCCGCCTTCAACCCAGCGAAGACCGGGGGCATCGCTTCCCTTTTCTTTTCTTTTCTTTTCTTTTCTTTTCTTTTCTTTTCTTTTCTTTTCTTTTCTTTTCTTTTCTCTTTTTTTAAGATTTTATTTATTTATTTGACAGAGAGAGAGATCACAAGTAGGCAGAGAGGCAGGCAGAGAGAGAGGGGGAACCAGCCTCCTGCCGAGCAGAGAGCCCGATGTGGGCCTCGATCCCAGGACCCCGAGATCATGACCTGAGCTGAAGGCAGAGGCTTAACCCACTGAGCCACCCAGGCGCCCTCACTTTCCTTTTCTTAACCTGGTTTATTCTTATTTAAAGACAATGTGGATGGATCTAGAGAGTATAATGCTAAGTGAAATAAGTCAGAGGAAGACAGATACCCTGTGATCTTACTCATATGTGGAATTTAAGGAACAAAACAAATAAGCAAAGGGGGAAAAGGAGATAAACCGAGAAATAGAGAACACATAGCTGGCCACCAGAGGGGCGGAGGATGGGGAAGGAGAGAACAGGGGACGGGAGGAAGGAGGGCACCTGCAGTGAGGGGCAGTGGTGATGAACGGAAGTATTGAATCGAATCACTGCTTTTACACCTGAGACTGATACAACACTGTATGTTAACTAGCTGGATTTTAAATTTAAAAGATATTTTCAAAAAAGGCACAAAGCCCGGCAATCTGGATTGTGTCAAGGGAACTCAGTGGTGCTTTTCAGCCTCCCTGTTGAGAAATGAGCCCAGACCGAGCTGTACCCCGCAGCTCTCTTCACACCCTTGCCTGGCATTGCAGCCCATAATAAAGAAAGAGAGAAAAAATAAAATAATCAAAGGGATCAAATGAGATTTGCCATTTCCAAAATCATTTTACATACAAAAACACCTCTTCCAAAGGGAATCCTCAGTGGAACCCAGTGTGGAAAGCCTGCAGAAGGGAAGGCAGAAGGACAGAGAGACACATCATTGAATGCTGAATAATTGAAAATAATTAAATCCAGCTTTTTCTTTTTCTAATGAGACTGTGAGTTCGGAGAGCCTTGGGGCTACTTACTGTCAGCTCTAGTACACACTCAAACCTTACAATCAAAAGTCATCATAAAATTTCATTTAGCACGTGGCCTATTTGTTAAACAAATATTATGTTTTCAGTGGACAGTTATTTTCTTCTTGAAGGTAATAAAAGATTTTACAGAAATTACCATTCACCAAGGAAACTATGTGCCGTTGCAGAATTTTTTTTTTCTACAAGTGATTCAACTGCTGAAAAAATAAGCTCCACATTTTGGGGGGAGGCATTTTAAGTAGTACCAGCTAAACGCATGCTGGGTGCCAGGCTTGACATTTGCTCTTATGTTGTAGTCATCTCCTGATATGCCTTTTCCCCTCCAAGTTTAGACTGCTAACTCCATCCGTGTAGGTCGTAGTCGGTTGCCTTGCTTAGCTACAGATACTGTAATTCAGCTCCAAAGGGCGATGCAGAGCCTGTTCCTAATAGCAGGTTAATGAGAAAGTGTGAAAATGATATCACACGCTAGCTCTGAAAGTTAGGAGGCTGATGGGTAGTAACACGTTGTCATCAGTTTCATTGTTATACGATAGAAAATAATCTCATCCAGTCATTCTTTTTTTTTTTTAACCAATAAATAACACCAACTACTTTTAATACTTTTTCACGCTGTACAGACTGTTTTCACGCATAAGGAAATGCTTTCGGTAGAATCTTAGTTACTGTGATTCTGTGTTAAGCGATACATAATTAATCAATACCATCTTACAAATACACAATATGTAGGCTTCCCAGCTTGATGCACGATCTATCTGGAATTATGTTTAAATTCCTACATAAAGTGGGCTATACTGTCTTCACAGCTCCGACCATCTAGTGTTATGAGCGCCATGCTGAACGCTGTTCTCTTTGGCCATATTCAGGGGTTGCCTCTGTGCTTTCGTGGTTTCTCTGGCGTTCTTTCCTGGGGTTTGCTTCTGTCTAATCTCACTTTTCTACAGGGTTTATCTAAATGGTAATCACAGGCACTGAGGGACCAGATGAATTCCCTTACTGCTCAGCGCCACTGGCCAGAGACTCAGCGGCAATCCCAGACTGCAGGGAGCAGGTGGCTCCTCCCAGGGCCCCCCCCTTACAGCAAAGGACCTCTGAGAGCGGGGGAACCACGAGAGGAAGACAATCGTTCTCACCACGACCTTGGTCTGAGATACGTGAGCCGAGGGGAGAACCTGATTCCTCCCAGAGGAATGCAACACACATGCCTAATAGGTTTGTTTTTGTTCCCCACCTCAAATCCAAATTAAGGCAACTTTTCTTTCGATGAGCAGGACAGCTTAATTCCGTGCCAGTTGGAGCCTAATGTACTCACTTGGAATGGCCCCCACATGTGAAAGGGTGTCTCTCCTGGGGAGGGGGGGGACTCCAGCTTCAGGCGGTGTATCAGTCAGTCGCTGGGAGCCCACAGCCGCCGCGTGCCGGCCCCAGAGGCTACCGCTGATTCCCAGGTGTGGGAGGGCAGAGCCTTCCGCATCGTCTCCATGCAGTTGATTTACCAACTGAATTACACAAACTGTTTGTATCGTTTATTGGTTTTACTTTTCAGTCTGATGCCAATACCGTGTTTTATACCTTTGCAGAAACATCAGTACAGCGTCCATGTTTCAATAATGTTACAGCTGACTTTGGGCATATTTATCTGCTTATCAGTCTCAGATGTGTATTGCCCAACCCTTTTGATGTTTAAAGAGCATGGTGTCTGTCTTCTTCCTGCCTAATAATACATGTATCATCTCAACAGCATAGCATAAACCATTTGGCAATATTCCCAGGAGAGCTATCAAGTAGGATGTTGGAAAGGAACGGAGACAAGAATGAACCTGTCTGGTTAAAATATGCAACATGGGATTTATTGTAGATCAACAGTACAGACGAAAATGTAACAGTATCATTTTTTATTTCTTTCCAAGCCAGGAGACATGACATTTAGGCTTGGGCTCAGAGTGGATGAATTGGGTGGTCCATTGATGAGTGCTGAAATTAGGCTACCAGGAATAGTCAGTATGGGATGCATTTAAAGGTGACTTCTCTTGGCAAAGGTGTGTCTACCTACCTGGCCTCTCAGACACACACAGGATGCCTTCCCAGATAGTGTGTGCGTGACGGAAGCGCAGAGCACGTACATGTGCCCACGAACTGCCCCCGAGAGATATGGTCCCTGCACCCATGGAGCCTCATTGTGTCAGACTGAGCCTGACCCCTCGTGTCTCTAGAGAAGGCTAGGGCAGAGAGTGGGAAGCCCCGAGGTGGGGATCTGTCAGTGTGGGTCAGTCACAGAGACTGACGGGAAGAGAGGCCATCCCTCGGACATCCTTACTTCCTGGATGCATTTATTCTAGATTTGGGAATGGGACACTAGACATGAGCCATTAATGCCCTGTTCACCTAAATCCTGATTAAAAGTGGTGCAAGCAGTGTAGAATGGATGTGATGTCTATGAGAACCCAAAGTGGGTGTCATGGCCAGACGCACGTTGTCACAACTCTTCTGCCTGAGGTGACATTGGCAAGGACCCCATAGAGCTGACCAAGCATTCTTGGGTCACGGTGCACGGACAAGACTCATATCTGGCATCGCAGTCAGTTTCCACAGAGAAAGCCCCACCCCCTCCAGGATGTAATCCACATGGCCCCCAGGCTGGTCGGACCTCCTCCAGGGATAATGCCATTCTGGGGACTCAGAGTTGGTTTCTCCCTGGGGGACAGGTTGATCCTCAGCGGAGTAGCATGCTGCACTCCAGTGAGAGAAGGCTGGATGTTTTCCATGGTTCCCATCATGGCCCTTTGCTCCTAAAGCCACATGCCTCACACCTGCTGCTGGGATGGCGGAGAAAAGAGGCCACAGGACATCACGGCTTTTTCCACACTTCAGACCCACCAGCCAAACTATGTTCTGCTCCCCAAAGTACATCTCCACCCCTTCTCTGGCATCTCTCGTCCTCCACGGAAAGCTGACTACCTGGCCAACCAAAGGGAGAGTGCATACCGTTCACAGTGAGGACCCTCCTGTCCCTTCTTCGAGGACCCTCTTCGGCAGGAAGGAGGGCCAGTAGGGTCTGCCATACATTGACTCCCGTATGTCAGGCTGAATGTTTTTCATTCGTTTGCTGCTCTAGGACCACCCGTGGGGCCATAGGCTAGAAGTGGGAGAGACATCTATGCAGGAGGCTTGCACCTTCCCTAGCTCTGCAACCCCCACCCCCAAACCTGACAGGCCCTGAATCATCCAATGAGGCAACCGATTTGTGAGATGTTCTAGTTGCTTCTCCCTGAATCTAAGATATCCATAATGCTCTCTCCTTATTTTACTGGTAGGAAGAATAAGACAGGATCTATCACTTTTATATCAGATGGGATGTCTCAGCCCTCAGCAGACCGTTTGACTGAAAACTTCACGGATGTTCCTTTGCTACCGGGTCTCTGGTTATTTCCAGTATCTTCTGTCTGTTTTACCCCCACTGTCCAGCAAACAATGTCTTATGAGGCCACTCAGAGCACTTGATATTTATTCTCTGGTATTCTGGGCTGCTGAGCCCGAGGTTATCCAAAGGGTGGCCCTGCATGAGCTCTGTGGAAATCCGGGTGGCCTACTGACTAGGGACTAGATTGGGACGTAGAACGGGGGAGCTAAGAGCCTTGAGGGGAGACAATCACGTGGAGACCATTTGCGTGTAGACAGGGGTGCTCTGATGTCCTAACCTGTGCGGATTTTGAAGAGCATGTTTGCTAAGCCATCCGTAGGGCTGATCTGCGCGAGCAAAGCTACCGACCCGACACAGCAGTGGAGACTGGGGCTCCACGCGCATTTGCCATGACCTCCTTCTAGGGCCCCTCCTGGTGTTTGTGGAAAGCCAAGATGGAGACCAGGGGAAACCAGGAGAAATGGATGCAGGACAGTGAGCTGGGCAAGTGGGAAAGACCAAAGTAAGGGTGTCACTGGCAGTGAGCAGAGGGTCCAGTTCTCCTCGACTTCTGGGAAGGGTACAGAGTGGCCTCTAGGGGACCCATCCAATGGTGGAAGATGCTCCGTTCACCCATCAGCTGCGGCGCCCCAGGGTTGAACATTGCCCTCCCGGGGCCTTGCCCTCTTGGCTGGACGCTTGGGCTGAGCAGGCTCCTCGGGCGCTGGGCATGGATGCAGCAAGCTCATCAAGTCAGGCTAGAGCTTCGTGAGCTCCCAGGGGCTATGGAAGAAGTCTGCCTGATTTGAGGGCTTATAACCAGGGTGGTCAGGAGAGAACGCTGCCGAACCCTCAGTGCCCTGAGCCGTCATCGTACTGCGTAGAAAGAACAGGACTTAACAGAAGAACACGACTGTGCATCATTGCCCCAGCCATCCATTTGATAGAAGAATTTGTAGGTTGTGGGATTTTTTTTTTAAGTGTGTTAAATGGTAAAATCCATAGAAAAGAATTTATTAAATTTTTCTCAATGTAAAGATTTTCTAGCCTAGAGCTATTTACTTGTGATGTTGAGACTAGAGTTATCTGGAATTGTAATGTTTTTAGACTCGTGGGAGCGCTGACTACTTCTGTTGGTTAAAATGGTAAGAGCCACGCCAACAAATAGTTAAACATGAAATATCCCGGTAGCCTGCATTTAAGAAGGTAACCTGATCATCTCCACATTACAGACAATATTCAAAGGGGGTGAAAACCTGTATATTCTTGATGACTATTTTTTTTTAAGATTTTGTTTATTTATTGGAGAGACAGAGTGAGGGAGAAAGAGAGATCACAGGAGCAGAGAGAGGGAGAAGGAGACACAGATTCTCCCCTGAGGAGGGAGCCAGATGTGGGGCTCGATCCCAGGACCCTGAGATCATAACCTGAGCAGAAGGCAGACGCTTAACTGACTGAGCCACTCCAGCACCCCACTTTCTGGCTATTTAAAGTGGTTCCAGAATTTTTCTCTACTAAGGTTAAGTATTCTAAAATTTCCCTCATTTTTATAATTTTATTTTAAAACATTCAGCCATTCGACTTTATTATTCTGTTTCCCTGGAGGAGTTCATGAAATAAATAATACATTCTACTGGCTTTTGGATCAGACAACATAATCTGTGATTGATCTGGGCTTTTAAAGTGTTTTACATTTACTCAATAAAGGTTTATCAAGTGTCCTCTGGATGGAGCACATTTAATGAAGGAGGTACAATGGTAAACATATATTCTGAACTGTAATTCGCATTTACCTAGTACTGCCTAGAATTTTAGTATTTTATTCTCCTTAAGTAGATTATCATAAACTCCTAAAAATTATCCATAGTAGTTCATACATTTTTTCAATCTTTGATATAATCCAGTAAATATAAGTTGCACATTATAGCAATAAATGCCTGCGAAAGGGGTAAATGATTTCAAGGAAGAGGACAGTATCTTTATGCATAATAATCAAGTTCAGAAAACAAAGGCAAATGCAAACGACAAACAGAAATTGTATTAAATTAAATATTATGCCTTGCAAATGGTATGGAGATGATTGGAAAGTTAGTAAAATGGGTATCACTGGGAACCGAGTCACATTTATTGAATGAGGTGAATTGTTGAGGATGGTTTTGCTCAGAGATGATGGAAAATTAAATGGAGGGTAATAGAGACAGAAAAACAGACTTTTATTACTTATCCCCTTATTGCTGCTATGTTTTTATACCAAGAGGTGTGGTCTTTCCATTTCATCTTTTTTTAAATTTAATTTTATTTTTTCAGTGTTCCCATTTCATCTTTAATGTCAAGAATGGTTCCCACAAGCTTTTATATTATATCCAGATTTTGATAAAACACAAATAAATCATTAATACCATTTCTAACATGTGACCATCTCTCCCCTCAAGGCTACTCTTAGTTGAAATAAGAACCCCATGGTCATTTGAGTTTATGGTCTCTTTAAGTGACATGTCGTTTTTCTATGACTGCTCTCTCTCTATATATATTTGCTTTTAGTCTCTTGATGTTGAATTATGAAGTGTCCTGGCATATGTTTTGAATTTATCCTATTTGGAACTCACTTCAACCCTTACATCTGTAAGCTTACTATTTTTTTGACGAATTTGATGTTTTTTAACATTATTTGTTCTAACAATTTTTGTCCTTCAATAATAGCTATTACACAAATGTTCAGTCAATTAATTTTCTATGAATCGTCCCATAGCTTCTGGAGACTGATCTGTTTTTCTCTCTTTGTTTTCAAATTAGGTAAATTCTGTCAATCTGTCTTATTTCTGTCCTTTGTCATCTCACTCCACTATTGAGCTCATCTGATGGGTTTCGTGTCATTTTATCAATGTCAGAATTTTAAATCCTAACATCATATTCTGTGTAAACCATATGTCTGTATATTTC
>PITA01029502.1:0-17815 GCA_004023965.1 Spilogale gracilis | reverse complement strand
TTCTTTTTTTTTTTTTTTTTTTTTTTTTAAAGATTTTATTTATTTGACAGCGAGAAACACAGCCAGAGAGGGAACACAAGCAGGGGGAGTGAGAGAGGGAGAAGCAGGCTTCCTGCCGAGCAGGGAGCCTGATGTGGGACTCGATCCTGGGTCTCCAGGATCATGACCTGAGCCGAAGGCAGTCGCTTAACCAACTGAGCCACCCAGGCATCCCCAGAGTTTTACTTTTGATCAACTTCTGGCCTTTCTCGTAGCCTTGGAAATCAAGCTATAACTGTGAACATTTCCACACTGAAAAAGAGGCAGCTCATTCTAGCAAAAGAAATTCTCTCTTGTTAGTCCTTATGTGGAGTAAGCACACCCAGAGTGTGCAGAGGGTTGCAGTATGAACGGTTTCAAGGTAGTTCATTTCTGGATCCTCTTATTTTGGTTTCAGGGAATGAAATTTCTGGATTCTTCTTCCAAAAGTCCACATTTGTCTTATACTTGTGTTCACAGTGCACTCCACGAGAAGAAGGGATCTCAGATCTTACTATGACTGATTGCTCCAGGACACAAATCAAAAGACATTAGCAGGGGTCCTCAAACCCGTAAGGCTTCCAGGCCTTTCTTGTCTTATGTATTTTCTTGTTAAGAACGAAGCTTGGCTTTAAGAACTGTGTTAGCTATTCTGTATTCAGATTTGTGGCAAATTGAGAAGTGTATCATGACAGCTTTCTTTTAAGACTGCCCTCTTCATCCCTAATTTCAAAAGGACTCATTCTTTTTCTTCAGCAGACAACATTGTGTAAGTGAAATGATAGCCACAGTAAGGTTAGTCAGCACATCTATCACCTCATGTAATTATCTTTTGAGAGAGAGAGAGAGAGAGTGTGTGTGTGTTGAGAACATTTAAGATCTACTCTTAGCAGACTTCAAGTCTACCGTACAGTATTTTTAACTATAACTATACATTAGATCCCCAGAACTTACTCATTTTATAACTGGAAGTTTGTACCCCTTGCCTGACATCTCCCCCATCCCTCCAGGCTCCCCGAACTACCAGTCTTCTGATTCTCTGAGTTCGGCATTTTTAGATTCCACACATGAGTGAGATCACACAGTATCTGTCTTTCTCTGTCTGACTTATTTCTTTTAGCACGATGCCCTGCGGGTCTGTCCATGTTGTTGCCAATAGCAGGATTTCCTTCTTTTTTATAGCTGAATGGTATTCCGTTGTACCTTTATACCGCAGGACTCGTCCTTTTAAAGGGAGAGTCTAGTGAGAACAAAGCAAAGTAAGAAATTGTGAACATGATGAGTGTGTCAAGGGCCAGTTTGTTTTCCACTAGGTCATGATCTCGGGGTGGTGGCGTTGAGCCCTGTTTTCCACTAGGTCATGATCTCGGGGTGGTGGCGTTGAGCCCTGTTTCATTTCAGGCTCACTGCTCAGCAGGGAGTCTGTGTGGGATTCTCTTCCTCTCACTTTGCCCTACACCGCACACACTCTCTCTCTAAATAAGTAAGTAAATCTTAAAAAAAAAAAAAAGACTTACTAGAATTACAACAACCCTAATTTCTCTACCTTCTGCTCGCAGACACAGTATATATGCTAACTGCTGGACTCGATTTTTGTTGGAAACAATATACATCTTTCTCTTTAATTACATACAAACTAAAAGTTGAGTGTTTCTTTTCTTTTTTAATTAAACTTTGTTTTAATGGCTCTCCAAATTCTATAACAGATTTTTGGGTCAAGTTGTTCCCATTAAAAAGTACTTATTTTAAAAGCTCTAATAAAACTGCCATGCATGTGTGTGCGCACACACAGACACACAATGCACAAAACATTCTCCTTTCCTTCTGAAAATGTTGTGGTGCATTTTATTATTATTATTTTCAGTTGGCCAGGATATAGTGCATCATTAGATTTTGTTATTCGTTAGTGATGCATTGTTACCGTTAATCAGTCTTTTCCTCTTAAACGTAAGTGACCAGTTGGCACACACATTTCTGAGCTGGTCTTTCACCACTGATTAAGACTGGGGTGGGTGATAAACAATTATGATTTCCAACTAAATTAATGGAGTTGGTTCTGAGTCTTTATATTTAATTTTTTGTAATTGCTGCTAAAAGCTAAACATCAGAGTTATATATACACCCAATAAGGGAACATATCTACTTCATAAATAACAAATGCTTGGGGCTGTAGGTAGTGCATTTTGATAGGACTGGGTTAGTGTAGCATATTAATGCATTATCATCTGTAGCTTTTAAAAGCAGAGTCATTAAACATCAGATAAGTATTAGAACTTATTTGAATTTCAAAATGAAGTAAGCGTTTTTCTGGCAAAAAATAATCTGCTTTGCCTGGTCTGCCAATTGAGGTGTCGTCCATAATGTTCAGTAAATTAAGCAAGAGCTTAAGCTAATTTCTGTGATTGAATAGATTGAGTTGACTACTGATATATCATTAAAAATAGATGTTGGGGGTGGCGCAGTCACTAAGCGTCTGCCTTTGGCTCAGGTCATGATGCCAGGGTCCTGGGATCCGTCCTGAGTCAGGCTCTTTGCTTAGCGGGGAGTCTGCTTCTCCCTCTGCCTGCTGCTCCTGCTGCTTGTGCTGGCCGTCCCTCCCCCCGGCCCCCGAGCCCTGACAAAGAAAGGAAGTCTTTAAGAATAAATAAAAATGGATTCTGATAGCTAAAGAGTATGTTATATATTTGACATGTAACTTGCAAGGAGCTCAAAGATTCAAAGGGAGACATGATATAATTCTCATGCCTTACATGAGGGGGGTAAAAGCAGCCCCCCGAATAGCAATCAATGTTGAACCCTGACTCTTCCATTGGTAAGTCATATTTATCCAGGGATACGTGCACTAATTGTGAGAGGAAGAGGAGCCCTGCTCATCTCATTAAGATAGGCTTTTCAAGTAAACAAATAGTGGGGGGAAAAATGTGACATTTTGACATACTCCTGTTTTCACCATCTGTGTATTAATAATCATGGTAATGATTCACTTAATCCAGAAGACAAAGAATGTTTATGAGTTCAGAAGATAAAACAAATTTTAAAGTTTCATTGTGTACATTTTATGGTCGGGTGATCTGTTAGAGTCTATAAGAGTTTAGGAGAAAGAAAATCACACCAGGATGAAACTTTGGGGGAAATGAAATGGAGATAGTTCAAGGAGAAAAGTGGAGGCTATAATTTTTTCCAGCTGTTGAAATGGAATACGTTTATTTTTTTTAATGGCCTCATTTTGAAATGTGTAAATCTGAAATATTCTAGAATATCTACTCTTTGGAAATACTTAAGCTTCTGGTACATTTCAGATACCAACCTAAAAGCAAGTGGAACAGGGTTTGTGTGTAAATGCCTGTTTTCTGGAGAGAGGGGTCTGCAGCTCTCATTAGACTCTTCAAGGTGAGTGTGCACCCCGAGAAGACCGGGTGCTGGTAGAGGGAGGGCACTCCACTGTGGAGCGACAGTACAGGTCTCGCCTCAGGTGTTTGCTGTATCTTTACTCTCAGTAGAATTATAGATTCTTAGTTCAAAAGCATCTCTCCTATATGTCTCCACGGAATAATTATATTCATCCTGTGATTGTTTCATCTGTACAAGTTGATGGCACTTTCTGTTTCAGTTCGAAGGAAGGAAGTACTGTGAACATGACTTTCAGATGCTCTTTGCTCCCTGCTGTCATCAGTGTGGTAAGTTCTCCTGCTAAACGGCAAAGTAAAAAGCGAGTCTCAGAACCACGGCAATGATGAAATGGTGTTTGGTCGTCCTTATAAATGGCATCCAGGTAACTTACTCGTCCTTTTCCTTATCGTGAACATACAACAAGCTGGGGGAGTATCAAACCCAGAGAGAACTGATTTTTAAGGACATCTGCTGTAAAGTTGTTTGAGGACTAATTAAGGCTTTTATCAGGTGATCTTTTGGAATGTTCTTGTCCCCTATTAATTCAGCCTAAATTTACCTACTCACTTTGGGGGTTGCCAGGAGCAGGGAAGGCATTGGAGGGCTGCTCGGATGCCTAAGGATTGCTGTGTGTTAACACAAGTGTTTCACTTGCTTGCATTTTAATCACCTCACTGGTTGCTAGACTTCTATTAGAAGGTCTCTAGAGACTGGAAAACTGAGTAGAATGTTCTAACGTTCAGTGAAAGAAGAAATTAAGGATAGGTTTCAAGAAAATGTGCTGTGGATTTCAGTGTTCTATGTTGGTGATGACCAGAGGTAAATAGAGGGCCGTCAGGAGAGCCCAGTATGTCATTGGGACAAGGAAAACCACATTCAGAGATGTGATAAGACAACCTGAAAATACGACAACAGAGTCAAAACCAAGGGCTCAGGTGAAACAGAGTCTCTTCCCCACGCAGTGCTTACTGTGGTCGACACATACATAGTCAGTCCCAAGCTGTGGAGAACGATCTAAACATTTTGTTCTTCGTGTCATTCGCCTTACTACTTTTAGCGGTAGGATGCACACCGGGCGTCCTTTGTGTCCTTTCCCGCAGGCGAATTCATCATTGGCCGAGTGATCAAAGCCATGAATAACAGCTGGCATCCCGAGTGCTTCCGCTGTGACCTCTGCGAGGAGGTTCTGGCGGATATTGGCTTTGTCAAGAATGCTGGGAGGTAGGGGCTTTCCATCCTCGGCGGTGTGGTGGGGAAGGGGCGGCACGGATCGAAGGTCAGGGGACTCAGGAGCACAGTGCTTTGGGAGAGGACCTTAGACTGCACGTGTCATGGGCCAACAGAAGGGGGAGAGGTACTTAAGATTGAGTTTCGGGGCACCTGGGTGGCTCAGCTGGTTAGGCGACTGCCTTCGGCTCAGGTCATGATCCTGAAGACCGGGGATCGAGTCCCACATCGGGCTCCCTGCTCGGCGGGAAGCCTGCTTCTCCCTCTCTCACTCCCCCTCTTGTGTTCCCTCTCTGGCTGTGTTTCTCTCTGTCAAATAAATAAAATCTTTAAAAAGAAAAAAAAAAAGATCAGTTGGGTAACCTGGGTTGGAATAAATAAATTTTCATGTAAAAAGTGGTGGCTTGATTCTGCTCTGGTAAAGGAGGAGTGATTTTTTTTAAAAAATGATTTAACTTCTTTTCAGACATGTAAGAAGCATATTTCTTTCTAATTATTAGAAAGAACTTCAGATTTTTCAATTAAAGTTTTCGGCTCTGTTTAGACACCTTTGCCGTCCCTGTCATAATCGTGAGAAAGCCAGAGGCCTGGGAAAGTACATCTGCCAGAAGTGCCACGCCATCATCGATGAGCAGCCACTGATATTCAAGAATGACCCTTACCACCCAGACCACTTCAACTGTGCCAACTGCGGGTATTGTCGCCCCTCCCTTCTGATCGCGGATAGTGGGCCCCTGTCAGTCCCGCGCACCACATTGCTTTCCTCCAGCTTGTGACCTAGGAGATTCAAAACCTGTAAGAAGTCAAGAGAGTCATGAAAAGAATACCCATCGTCCAATTTCAGCACTTAACATTTTGCCACTTCTGAGTGTGTGCCGCACACTCTCGGCTGCGTGTGCACGTGTGTACACATGCACGTTCACACATACGTCTAAATATTCATTTGATAATTAAATATCCTTAATTGCCCAAAAACTGTTTTGATCACTGTAGATTAAAAAAAAGAAACTTTAAAAAGTCTTCTGTTTGTACGTATGTAGTTTTTACAGTTGTAATGATTAGGGTGTTATCTTAAAATATCTTGAACTACATTTATTTAATTCTCCTTTATTTACTTCTAAAGGGACTTTTTTTCAGAAACTCATGATAAATTATTAGACTGTGGTTTTCTAAATTTGCTAAATAAAAATTTAACGGAAAAAGTTACTTGAGCCAGTGCGAGTGCCCACCCTGTGTGGCGGGGGAGAGGAGCTGAAGGCCAGGAGACAGCTCGGTGCCGGAAGCAAGGCCACATCATTTCTTTTTGCGATTATCAGTTCGTATCTTATCTCATTTTCTTGCCTATTCCACTTTGTGGAATTTTTCTCTGTTCATTTGTCATTAGCACTTCTAAAGAATTGCTTAAAACAGATGAAATGTAAACAAGTCCATTTGACTAATTGGGGCCACCTCTGGCTAAATATTTATTGGTGCAGAAGACTGAAAATAATACTGAACTGAAGCATTTGGGGGAGGAAAGTTCTGGGCATTTCCTTTGTTTATTTTATATTAACCTGTAACTCTTAATAGCTTGTGACAGTTTAATTGTTAGTAAGTGGAACCAGTCTCTAACTTTAGACCTTGGTTATTTTGGAAAGATACTATCACCG
Source organism: Spilogale gracilis (assembly GCA_004023965.1). Taxonomy (NCBI): domain Eukaryota; kingdom Metazoa; phylum Chordata; class Mammalia; order Carnivora; family Mephitidae; genus Spilogale; species Spilogale gracilis. The sequence goes on along the minus strand of PITA01029502.1, from coordinate 11,531 downwards.
TCCTGGTCATTGTGATGATTCTCTTCTAGCTTTTTGAGGAAGACAAAGGGATTAGAATGTGGTAATAGACAAAGAAGTGATAAATATCACCGTGATCTGACCTATTTGTACATTTCATCAGATTTATGACATGACATTGATGTTTTGATAGGAATCTGAAACTCCTCCAAGCCTATTGATACAGGTCACTATGAGCAACACTAAGAGGGGGAGGGAAGGTTACAGGGACTGTCACAGTGAAATCTCTAGAAACTTGAGTCTCTTCTCTCTCGGCAATGGTGTTTAGTATCGTGTCTGTCTTGTGGGCAGGAAGGAGCTGACCGCTGATGCCCGGGAGCTGAAAGGGGAGCTGTACTGCCTGCCGTGCCATGACAAGATGGGGGTCCCCATCTGCGGAGCGTGCCGGCGGCCCATCGAGGGGCGGGTGGTGAATGCCATGGGCAAGCAGTGGCACGTGGAGGTGAGGCGGCTGGGGGGGCGGCCAGCACTTGCTATGCGGACCTGCTCGCGGGAGGAGGGGATTCTAAGGATTAAATAAGGACATTTTCAAGACAAAGGGCTCTGTAGAAAATTAAGAGTGTAGAGGATACAGTGCCTCTGTGATGCGCACTCCTGTTCTTCAGTCCTGCTTGCAGCTGGCGGTGTCCCGGTGTCCCGGTCCCCTCCCGCAGCAATGCTGCTCACGTGTTGACCTCTTTCTGTGGTGTTTGACTGGGCCTTGTCTTAAAGGAACCTCTCGAAAGCACAAGACAGCTGATACGTAAGACCGAAAATGTCATGGGGTTAGCCCTGGCCAAATGAAATAACCGCCTCAGACTTCATGCACCTGTTTGACTTTGGAGTTTACTCATTAAATAAATAGAATATGGCAATTCAGAAATGACCTCTAGCAATTTTTTTCAGCATTTTGTTTGTGCCAAGTGTGAAAAGCCATTTCTTGGACATCGCCATTATGAAAGGAAGGGCCTGGCCTATTGCGAAACCCACTATAACCAGGTATTGCTTGGACTCTTTGGGCTCTACATTTACTCAGATGGATTTGAGCTAATATTTTATACAAGCCAATCTCTTGGAGAGATCTCTTTTTAACTTACTTGGGAAATAATTTCAGACTCACAGAAAGGTTTTTAAAATAAAAATAGGAAGAGTACCTGTGTGCCTTTTCATCATTTGCATGTGTCTCTCTCCATAAAAGCATATACTTAATAAATTCACATATCTTTATATGTAAATGTATGTATTCATATATGTGCACTTATTTTTCTGAAGCAGTTGATGCTAAGTTCGTTCATCATGGTCCTTTGCCCCTAAATACTTCAATTTTTATCTCCCAAGACTATGGAGTATCCTTGCAGAACCATAGTTAATGAGTACTGATACAGTATTTAAGTGCATTTATTCCAATTTTGTTGCCTGTACTAATAATGTCCTTGTATCATTTTTTTTCCTCTCCAGTACTGGATCCTATCTAGGGTTGTCATGTTCCTTTAGCTTCCTTAAATCCGGAACATTTCCAAAGCCTTTTTTTTTTTTTAATAATGATGAAAAGTAAATTAATTTATTTTCATTGTAAAAAGCAAATACTAGTCCATGAGCTTGACTAATTTTCTCTAGTAATTAGTGGTAAATTCTGGATCTAGGTAGCAAACTACTTGTTTAAAGTGGTAGAAAGAACTGAAATTATATTAAATGTTTGGTGTTCTAAAACTTAATTCTAACATATCTTGAACTTTTGCTACTTTTGTTTTCACTTTCAGCTATTTGGTGATGTGTGTTTCCATTGCAACCGTGTCATAGAAGGGGACGGTAGGTATCTGCAGGGATGTTGCATGCCATCGTGTTGACACAAAAACACTGGGTAATGTGAAAATTGAAAGAGTTCAGTGACTTCTATTGCTTGGAATAGGATCAGTATCAGTTCCTTTTCTTTCTTTGGCATATTCCGCAAGTAATCCGTAGCAGAGATGACAATGCCCTGAGAGATGGAGTGTGGCTCCTTTATGGTAATACCTGAGGGCATTGCCACGGGGTGGTCAGATGCGCGGGACGGCCATGGGCTGCCCTGAGGTCTGTTTCTGTTTCCATCCCCTGGAATTACGTAACTCGGAAGCTGCAGAGCAGGACTTAACTAGGAACCACGCAATCTGCCCTGGCCGTCGGCGAGTCGCTTCAGCCCCGCGGACGCTAAAACCTGGCGGAGGGCTCAGCAGAGTGACCGGGTGCGCGTCAGATACACACGCGGTCGTCCTCGGGGCGACAGGACAGGCCTCCGTGGGGCGCCATGGCGCGACTGTTCGTATGCCTCACAGGACACTCGGGGGGAAGAAGAAAAATTCTAACTACAGATAAAGATTGCAAAAGCCACTGGTGATCTCCCCACTTCTTATGGAGGACATCAGTGCTCAGGGTTTTTTAGTAATGTGCAAAACTAGCCTTCAATTAGTTAATTGATTAATTTGATTGACTCCGTAAACAGTAATGGCACTGAGATTTTTAGTCAGGTGATTCTTTTGCAAGAAAACCCCTTGAGAACCTCTTCCAAGTGTCGGGGAAGCCACGCTGCTGTGTTAGAGGCGGAGTGTGTGCTTCCCCGCGTCCCACACGACGTGTGACCCGATGTCCCTCCTCTCTCTCCAGTGGTCTCCGCTCTTAATAAGGCCTGGTGCGTGAACTGCTTCGCCTGTTCGACCTGCAACACTAAACTAACACTCAAGTAAGTCCACAGTGCAGTCTGGCGTGACCCCTAAGACTGAAGATGTTGGGGTGACATTTTATAAAATACAGAGTTTTAAAAAAGAGAATTGATGCCTTATTCTTTCTGTCTAGGCCTTCCAAAAGTAAAGGTTCTTCCTTTAATTGTTTTATGTTCTTTCTTCTATTCCTTCTTTGTCCTGCTCAAAGGGATAAGTTTGTTGAAATTGATCTAAAACCAGTCTGCAAACACTGTTATGAAAAAATGCCCGAAGAATTTAAGAGGCGACTTGCCAAACGGGAGAGAGAAGCAAAGGATAAGGACAAGCAGAAAAAGAAAAAGCAGCCAGTGTGTCTGTAAACCTCTCTGTCCCTCCTGTCATCATTTTCACTGCTTTCTTCTTTGGTCAGTCCTTTAAGCGTATGTTTTGTTCTGTTTTGGTCTTTCCTTTTTTCTTTCTCTGGCGTGTATCTGTAGCTGTCGGAGCTTGAAACACAAGTGTCTGTGTAGAGCTGGTTCTTTTGCCCAGTTACTACAATCATGAAAGCTTACGTTAGTAAAGTCCCCACCTAATACCAGCTTGTACTTGTTTGCCTTAACCCACTCCCTCGTCTCTTTGTCTATATCACAATATGGTATACGTTTATTCTTTTCAAAAAATGGATACAAAGGGAAGAATTCCAATCTCTAATAGATACTGAGAAAAAATGTTTCAAGTCTCTTTCTCTGCTAATGACAACCTTCTAAAATCCTGGTTTTTGGTTTCTTTGCTTAAAGTGATTTATTTGGTAAATTCCCAGTGTCACGTGTTCCAGGCTCTGTATCGAACCCTTTCAGCGTGCTTTGTCTCGAAGCAAAGCCCCCGCTACGTATTCAGTAAGGGATCTCCTGCTTTGGTGTCCGCGTGCACTTATTGGAGTGCGTGTGGCTGCTCCTTATGAATTCACTTCCTTCATGCTTTCAGGCCCTACTTTATTCCTGCTTTTTATGGGGAATATTTCAATCTTTGAAATTCTGTTGAATTACTAGCATGATTATCCCATTGTTCCTTCCTGGTTACCATTGTGTTCTGAGCTCCAAAAGTTTTTTATTATTCCAGTTTTCATGTTTCCTTCCATAAAGAGGAATCAAAATTCAAATATAAAACTGAAACCGTTGAAGTTTCCTTAACAGTATCTCCAAAACCAGTGATGATTTATTTCCTTCATCCAAAAAAATGGCAGTTTTAATGGCTTTCATGGTAGAAATCTTTGGGAGAAAATTGTAACTCAGGAGTACTATGTAAATCAAACTGTCAGTGGAAAAATAACGCCATTTGAATTTCTCTGTGAAACCAGCTAGGGGGTGACTTCCATGTAATGCTTGAGAATAAAAGAGTTTTCATTTTGTTGAACATATTATTAGGAATTAACTTTGTTGCTAACTTTGTTCTTTAAAATTGCATCATCTGATTTAATCATTTGCCATAGATAACAACGTACCACTAGACTTGTTCCAGAAATGCCACCTAAAAACGAGTTAGGAAAATGTCCAAGTCGTAAGGTGGTGGATTTCCTTAGTTCACAGTTTAACACCCTAGATTCCAACAGTCATACGCAGTTGTCATCACCAGTTGGCAATGCACAGCAGATAGTTAGAAAGCTGTCTAAAAACCTGGCCTCTCTGGAAGTGTCTCATAAATAAGTTGATAACGTGTATTGCTCTAGGTTTAAAAAAAAGAACTGAATTCTCCACACCGCTAGCTGACCGCTCCACAAAATGGAACCACACGCAGTCTGTTTCATTTCTGTTTCTTCAGGGTGATTAAAAACGTTCTCCTATCTCCCCTGCCTTTCTGTCAGACAAGTAAACAGAATAACCCATTACAGTGTAAGATTCCTTTGAAAATGATGTTTTGTTCTTGTTGGAGGTAGAAATCAAACCATTTCATGTAAGGAAAGATGAAACCTCATAGCTAACTAATTTAAAATATTAATGAAGATTAATTTGCTTTCAACAAAAAGGTCATTCAAATTATAGAAATACAACTCTGGGCTTTAAATAACTGTTCTTTAAAGTGTTCTCCTGGTAACTTTAATGTGTGACTTTACTTACCTAAATTATATTGACGTTAGATTTCCTGTATACATAGCACAGACTGAAATGTAATGTACGTTCTGTATTACACAGAGAGATTGTAAGGTCAGCTTACAAGGGCAGTTTTTTACATCTTCCCACCACGACAGAAATTGAGATTAGAGCTACGGTGTTTTGCTATGAATATCAGTGTCATCATATAGTGTCTTCATTTGCTTCAGTAAAATTACGTCACATTATTTATACATCTGTGTCAAATACATTCCTACTAATGTCTTTTATTACTGTTACTGTCTTTAGGAATAAATTTGTGGAGTTTGACATGAAGCCAGTCTGTAAGAAGTGCTATGAGAAATTCCCTTTGGAGCTGAAGAAAAGACTTAAGAAACTAGCTGAGACCTTAGGAAGGAAATAACTTCCTTTGTGTTTTTCTTTTCTATGCAAAGAAAAGAGGTTACCAACGTTACTTGACTGATCCTCCCTATTTATAGCCGCATCTCAAAACAGTTGAGGGTGAAGAGGGCCTGTGTGAATGGTTCTCTTCATCTCCTTCTTATTAAAAAAGAAAAAAAGCTTGTGTAATCATATTTAAAACACAGATTAACAAAAAACACAGATGAAATCAAGATTTTCTGTTGTTAATAACCCTTTGTCGAAAAGTAGATTGTACTTAATAGCAAAAAACACAGAATTTGGATGGTCGATTTTAATTAAGGTCCCCCCAAAATTAATTGAACTTCTAAAAATGAAAAAAAAAATTAAGGAATCAGCTTTCACTGACTCAGATAAAAAATAGAAACATTATTTTATTTTGTGTTTGAAAGAAAAATAATTCCAACTGCTGTTGGGAAAGATAGAAGGAAGGAAAACAACCAGCCAAGAAGAACAAATCTTATAGGATTTGAGTATGTTTATCAGACTAATAGCTAATAGCTATAAAATGAAATACACATATTACTAAGACAAAAAACAAGTGCATAATTTAGAACTACTTGATTTCATTTTTTTGTTAAATGCAATAATTATGCTTGGTTTTATATTTTGTTCTCTTTGTGAACTTAGTACAGTTACTTAACCCAGTAGTTATAGCTAGCTAAATAATATGCCTTTTTAAATTTTGTGCAAAAAAATTTATAGTAGGCATTTGAGAATTCAGTATACTTTACAATATTGGAAAAAATGAAGTATTTTTTACATACTACAGCAACTATGCTTCTAAGCTTAAGGTCAAAGATGTAGTCTTAGAATAGGACACAAAATTGAATTTTATGTAGCTTGGAATGTATCACTTAAAACAAGTGAATGTCTATGTATTGGTCTTACTGCCTTTATAACCATGCTAATGTTTATGCTTTATATGTAATCAAACTTGCCTTGCCTTAGAAAAACAGATAACATCATTCAGGAATCCTAGCTGCTTCATGCAATACCAAAAATAAGTGCATTGATTGAGATTTGTAAACCCGAATTCCTCTTCCACATAGCTATGGTGATATTTGATTTTTGATTTTTCTCTCCCTTTTTTTGGGAAACATGTTGAAATTAGTTTTTGTGATCTTGTTAAAGGATGATATTGATGTTTTTTAAGGTTTTCATTTCAAATGTTGTGATTGGATTTTATTTACTATAAGAAAGAGGTAAAAATCACACGTTTAAATTTGAAGGAGGATGTTTAAGTGTCAATTTTAGGTCAAAAGTAGTGGATTATTCGACTCTATAAAAAGTGTTTTTAGAAAGTTTATCCTGAAGTTTCTGGACCATTCTTTCTCGATAAACTTGTATACAAAGTAAATTTTGTGAACGTTTTTTAAATGTTGCTGCTGCTGTGTTATCATTTAAAAGTAAGTTCCCAAGGTGGACTTTTAAGGAGGAAATTACTGATTTTTTTTAAAAAATTGCTGAAATGTTCTTTTGCCATTAAAAAAAAAACAAACTCAGGATGCTGCCACTCTGCCATTAAAATATTTGTATGCATGTATTTTTTTAAAAGTTTGTGCATGCACTTTACAGAGTAAATTCTATTTCAGTTTTCAGATAACTTACAGCCAGTTACTTTTTAGTGTTCTTTTAGAGTTCAAAGAATTATCAGTGATTGAAAATAATCAATGTATAGTTTAAGTAAGACTGTGTGCTCGGACATTTGAAACAGTCTTTGCATTTGACACTAAGAATCAAGATCCCTTTATTGTGCCTTTGTCAGCTAACGCGTGACCAGCAAGGAAAACGTTGGAAGTGTTTATTGAGTATTATAGTAGGGGTACAGGCTAAATAGTACAGCTTTGCAGTTGGGATCTTGATGCTAAGTTGTCAACTCCCCGACACCAGAAATTACCCATACTCGTGATCATTTTGAAGCTGACTGGACTGAGCTCAGCTGCTCTGTTTGCGTCGCTTGCATAGCCCGTCCTCTCCTGCGGCCACATGGCCCACTGCTGGCTTTGGTCACTCCTCTTGCAAAACAGGAATTAATATTTCCTGGAAGTCTGATCAACTTTAGGATATTTTGTCTAGATGCAGTCCTTTCTTCCCTGATGGGGCATCGTGGCAGCCCTTACCTGTGGGAACGGGGAGGAAGCTGGAAAGTCGCGAGTGGAACAGAAGACGGGCGTGGGCGAGCTCATGATACTCTTCATGGGGTTTTCTCTTCTGTGGAAGAACTCGGGCTAGCAAGCATTTCTCTGTGTAAAGTCCGAGAAGGCAGTTTGAAATAACCCATTGTTCTTACCCAATCTCTAAGTGCTCTTTTTCTTACTAAGCCTAATATAATGGGAAGAATGGCTGGGTACAAGTAGAACATTTTTGGATCATGCTCAAAGGCTTATTGACATTATACCTAAGATGATAGGCCAATCTGCCTCACTTACCTGCCAAAATAGCCATTTCTAAGTTAAGGAAATTTTGAGGTAGGCTTATAGCATTCTTGTTGTATTTCATTTTAGATTGTAAGCTCGATGGCAGGGACACTGTGTTATTAACTATGTTTTTACATAGCAGCTGTTGCAGTATACTCTTGGTGCTTAATAAATGTTCAGAATTATTAAAAATAATCCTATTGTGCATTGTTTCATTTGAATGCCTCCGAGACCTGGAACCATGAGAAGATAGGGCTGATGCTTAAGAAAACTGTTTTCGTGGGATGCCCAGCTAATCCAGCTGGTGGAGTGTGCAGCTCTTATCTCGCGCTCTGAGTTTGAGCCCTGTGCTGGGTGCAGAGATTACTTTAAAAAAACGAAATCTTTTTTTTTTTTTTTTTAAAGATTTTATTTATTTGACAGAGAAACACAGCCAGAGAGGGAACACAAGCAGGGGGAGGTGAGAGAGGGAGAAGCAGGCTTCCCGCCGAGCAGGGAGCCCGATGTGGGACTCGATCCCGGGTCTCCGGGATCATGACCTGAGCCGAAGGCAGTTGCTTAACCAACTGAGACCCCCAGGCGCCCCAATAAAATGAAATCTTTTTTTTTTTTTTTTTAAGATTTTTTAATGTATTCATTAGCGAGACAGAGCAAAAGCAGGGAGAGAGGCAGAGGGAGAAGCAGACTCCCTGCTGAGCTGGCAGCCCAGTATGGGCCTTGATCCCAGGACGTGGAGATCATGACCTGAGCCGAAGGCAAAGGCTCAACCATCTGAGCCACCTAGGCACCGGAAAATAAAGTCTTCAAGGGGCATCGGGGTGGCTCAGTGAGTTAAACATGCAACTCTTAGTTTCAGCTCAGGTCATGATCTCATGGTTCATGGGACTGTGCCCTCAGTGAGGAGTCAGCTTGAAGATTCTCTCCTTCTGCCCTTCCTCAACTCTCTCTCTCTCTGTCTCTGTCTGTCGATCTCTAAAAAAGATCTTTTCAAAAAACTTTTTTAAAAAAGAAAACTGTTTTGGAAACAGCTTCAGTGTCCATGCACAGATGAATGAATAAAGAAATCACACACACACACACACACACACACACACACACACACACACACACACGGCAGTGGAATATTATTCAGCCATAAAAAAGGAAATCTTGCCATTTGCAACAACGTGGAAATCGAGGGCTTAAAGGTAAATGAAATAAATCAGAAAAATATATCTCACATATGGAATCTTAAAGAAAAAACCCAACTTAACATTACAGAGAACAACAGATCGGTGATTGCCGGAAGTCAGGTGTTGGGGTGGGTGAAGGGGGAGAGGGGGTCAGCAGGTGCAAACTTGCAGTTACAAAATCCTGGCGGTGTACTACCTACAGTTAATAATACCCTATCACATATCTGGAAGTTGTTAAGAGTGGGAGCAGATCTTCAAAGTTCTTACGAGAGTAAAAAAATTCATAATTATGGCCATGCGATAACTAGGCTTACTGGAATTTCACAAATATAGATAATGAATCATGTGTATCTGATAGAATATGTCAATTATATAATTTTTTTAAAAGTTTCTCTTAAAAGTCACTTAAAATTTTTACTATATGTAGTTTTTTTGGAACACAATTTAAGTAGTCATATCTCTATCCATATAAGTATCAAATTAAACATTCTCTATATAAAGTCCACAAGGCGGTTTCCACAAATACTATCTTATTTAATCCTTAAATTATATGAGTTACTTAAAATTCTTTCCACATTCCAGCAGAGGAGTTGCATTAAACTAGGTCCTTTGAGGCTGCACGACTTAAAAATGGCGTATCCAGCATCCGAACCCAAGTATTCCCGTGATTCCCGATGGACGAAGGTCACGCTGTTACTCGGGGCGTGTGTGCGGGAGAGAGAGAGAGAGAGAGGGAGTGTTCCTGAGCATGAAGTAGAAATATTCCCGTGTATGAATAAGTGAAAATGGCCTGGCTACTGTGTGAGAGCCAAGCCCCAGAACCACGCAGAGTAGGGGTGGGGCCCTCCCACTATTCACCATAACTCTGATACTTCTCACTTCTTAACAAAGGGGCTACTCTACGTCTCCGTGTGTGTGGATATTAACAGATCTTTATACATCACTCCTCAAGCCCTGGGCACGGTGGTGCTTGAGAGGTCGTCCTCTTCCCCTCACCCTTCCCTTGCCCTTCTTCCTCCTAGAACAGAACAGATGCTGGGTCTCTGGGATTTCAGCCTCGGACTCCTTTTCCTCCCTGGGGCAGGTGTAGAGCTGTAATTTCCCCTCGCCCAAGTAGGAGACACGGGTAATGACAGCACCGCCTGGGCAGTGTAGGGAGGGCGAACAGGATTTCACCGGATCCCAGCAGCAGGGGGGCAGGGAGGCTCCCGTAGGAGCCGGATCTGCGAGGGGATTAGCAGTCAGGCAGGGGAGAGGCCAGGGGTGGGTGTCCCCATGCTTGCTCACTCTCTGTCTCTCAGATAAATCTTTTGAAAATGTCATTGAAATGGTTCTTGAGTATTTTGTTTGGAGTTTTTTGGCAGGGAAGAAGGGAGACTTGATTCAATTCAGGTAGTGCTTTCCAGTTCACCAAAATTCATACTACGCTGCAATAATGAAAATGCCAACTTTATTTTTTGAATGTGTTGTGTCAAATGGGTTAAATAATATTGTTTACCTCTGTTTTTGGCAAATTTTCCTTCATCCGTGGACTGCTGGTGAGCTTTTAAAAGCAGCTCCTAAATAAAGCCTCACAAGTGTGTGATCCCCAGACCTTAAGACCTTCCCGAGTGGGTCAGTGCCTGGGATTCACTGCTCACCTTCTAGAATCTCCAGTCAACAGGGGCTGTACAAGTGACTGACCTGCCTCGCCTGACTCGACTTCACTGGGGAGACCCCAGTGTCTGGGAAGGAAAAATGTAATGTCTTCTCCCTTCTAAAGCCTTGAGATTGCCTTCTTCACTTTCTAACCCTACTGTCATATTAGAAATTTTGATGCCACAGGATCAAGGAGGAGATCTCCAGATGATTGTCACTAATTGGTGCATAGGTCAAAAAGGCTTCTTAAATCTAAAATTGTACTGGCAGGAGACTGGGTTCATACTGCCTACTAGAGATCCAAGTTGTGCTTCTATAGCCCAAGAAGATCTCAACCCCAAGATATTAGAGACAAGCACAGAAGGAGCCGCTGACCAAAAGGCCCCTTGTTCACCCATCTTTAGCGCCATGTAAACCCCGTAAGTGGGATTATGTTGGGGGATCAACATCAACATTTTTAAAATTATTCATACTATTTTCCAGTTAATCCCCAAGCCCCACATTTAATCAGGAGGTATCGTTCTTAAACGTTGATCTCTATTTTTGAAAACTTTACAAATGGCTACTTCCCTCTTTCAAATTATAGATTCCTTCAGAGGACAGCTAGGGCCTTCTAATTTTGTGCACAGTGATGAGTCCTGAACTATCTGGAACTAAGCTTTCTGGCAAATTATACCAGAATATAGGAGAAGGAAGGAAGGAAGGAAGGAAGGAAGGAAGGAAGGAAGGAAGGAAGGAAGGAAGGAAGGAAGGAAGGAAAGAAAGGAAAGAAAGAAAGAAAGGAAGGAAGGAAAGAAAGGAAAGAAAGAAAGAAAGGAAAGAAAGAAAGGAAGGAAAGGAAAGAAGGAAAGAAAGGAAAGAAAGAAAGAAAGGAAAGAAAGAAAGGAAGGAAAGGAAAGAAAGAAAGGAAGGAAAGGAAAGAAGGAAAGAAAGGAAAGAAAGAAAGGAAAGAAAGAAAGGAAGGAAAGGAAAGAAGGAAAGAAAGGAAAGAAAGGAAAGGAAGGAAAGGAAGGAAAGAAAGGAAGGAAGGAAGGAAGGAAGGAAGGAAGAAAGAAAAGAAAAGAAAGAAAGAAAGAAAGAAAGGAAAGAAAGAAAGGAAAG
>PITA01029501.1:0-17704 GCA_004023965.1 Spilogale gracilis | reverse complement strand
TGGGGGTGGGGGGGGCGTAATAGCCCTTGGTTGACAGTCCTGCCACGTGTAGACATATACATAGGTAAACACGTAGATAGGAGAGAGAGAGAGAGAGTCTCTCCCGCTAACGTGTGGGGGGCTTCTCAGCCTCAGCACTCCTGACATTGTGGAGTTGGATGATTGATTTTTGTGGGGGCAACCTGTGCACACCGAAATATTTAGCAGCATGGCATGCTTATTTCCACCACTAGATGGCAGTGCCTTCCCTTCAAGTTGTGACAACCCCAATTCTCTCCAGACCTTGCCCTGGGGTCCCCTGAGGAGAGAAGAGCCCTTGGTTGAGAGCCCTGACCATAAACATGATTGATAGATAGATGATAGATGATAGATAGATTAGATAGATAGATAGATGATAGATAGATAAGATAGATACATACATAAAAGGATGGGTGGATGGATAGGTGATAGATGGTTGATGGATAGATAGACACATGGATAGATGATAGTTGATGGGTAGATCAATAGATATGATGGATGGATAGATAAGACAGACAGATGATAGACTGATGGATGGATAGATAGAAGGATATATGGATGGATAGGATATATGAAAGGATGGATGGATGGATAGAAGGATATATGGATGGTTGGATGGATGATGGATGGACGGATGGATAGAAGGATGATAGTTGGATGGGTAGATAGATATGATGGATGGATAGATAGATGACTGATAGACATAGGGATGGGTGGATAGATGATAGATAGATGGATGGATAGATGGAGGCATGGATGGATAGACAGACTCATGGCATGTCTGGGCTTCTCAGTCTGGGCACTGTAGATATCTGGAGCTGGATGACTTTCTGATGGGCTTCCTGGGCACTGTAGGGTGCTACCCTGTCCCTGTCTCTATCTCCCACATGCCGGTCACACCCCCCACTGTTGTGAGCACATAAATGTCCCCGACGAATATGTACATGAGCATATAAAGCTACATTGCACATATGTATGTGTACGTGCGGACCATGTGTCTCTATATATGACAGACATATGTCAACGTGACAACCTATGATATATTTCAACGGCATGGTTGCTTCTCATTTTTCCCCCTTAATGTCCGTGGAGTCACGGGACAGGGGCTCAACGGAGGTTTAGATGCCCATAGCCCGTGTTGTGAAAACAGATGCAAGGACCCAGAGTCTTCAGCGAAGCTGGGGGCTGGGGTGGTGGGTGTGGACCCAGGAGTCTGCTCCCAGAGCCTGGGAGCCCTGCATATAGATCACCGTGTGGCCCCCTCTGCCTGGCCCTGCTGCTGTCCCCACGGAGAGCCTGAGAACCAGGAGGGCGGGATGCAGGTAATCCTACCCCTTCCCCTGTATCCCCGTGTCTTACCATCCCAGCCCCCCAGACCCGCTCATGGCGCCTGTCTTGGTCAGGGTCGCCCCGCAGCCAGCCCCGTGATAGCGCTTCTGATCGCGGGTTGGCCTCCCCCAGGACAGCCTGTCCCAAGCATACCGTGTATTTTGGAAGTCAGTTCTTGAGAGGTTCAACATGACGTTTCCCTCGAGATCCCGTCATGTCATGTCTGTGCACAAGCCTCTCATCTCATTCTTTAAAGAGCTGGCTTATTATGCCTTTGTTTTAGGCTGGTGGGGAGGTTGCCCGAATAACAGAGAGGGTCCCCTATACCGGTCACATCCTTCCCTGCCCGGTTGACCACATCGTCCCATCACGTGGTGCATGGTCCTAACTACAAGCCAACACGGGTGCGTCCCCCGACCTCCACTGAAGGTAGCCCGTTAGCCCAGCACCCTTCCAGGACCCACTTAATGGAGGGTCTTTTCCCGAGAGCCCCCCACCTGCTTCTTCGGTGGGACCGCTGACAATGAGGAGGGGGAACAGGCTGGCTGGTGTTTCGACGCTTTTTCACTTGCGCTGACGGTGATCTTCACGGCAGAAGCGTGGACGCAAGGGAAGGTCCACAGAGTGTAGGCAAGGATTACGAACCCGTCCGGGATTCCGCAGACATGGGCTCGGGCTCTGGGGACAGTTGGGTTTATTCCCATCCTAGAGGTACTTTCATGACACTAAAAAATATATATAAATAACCTTCGTGGACATTACAGAGTTGCACAGATTTCCAGAGAGATCAGACTTCAAAAAAAAAAAAAAAAGCCAAGGTCAAACACTGAAGCTTTTTAACTAAGTCATTCTGAACCCAAGTAATTTCTCTGTTGATTGAATAACTGGGACAGTCTCAAGTCTTGGTAAGTGTGGGATAGCGTTTTCTTGGCGGTCTTTTCCAGAAAGAGCAAAAAGTAAGTGCAGGGTGGAAATATGTTCCCGGCACGTTGGGGTAGAGGGAGAGTTCTCGATGTCCTGGTTGCTTCAGCCCGATTGGTTTGGGTATTTCGATTGTACCCATTGCTGGAGATTGAGGTCAAATGTGCCTAAGGAGGGCTCTTTGGATTCAGTCTGCAGTGATGGACATAAGGTGCTCCCCCAGCTCACGGAGCAAGGAGGGAAGAATCGTGCAAATGTTACCATGTGGACAAACCCGAAAGTGCCCTGTTGAGGAAAAAGCAGTATGGCACACCCCACGCGCCCTTTGATGCCACTGATGTCACAGGGACAAAAAAGAGAAATGTACCGAGGAAGAAAGAGTATTGTCCACTGGCTTGGGGCTGGCTGTAGGGATGGGGAGAAAACGGGCATCGGGCACGTTTTTGGGTGATGGAAATGTCCCATAGCTGCATTGTGGTGTTTCTGGGAGACCTCTACAACTGTGCTACCAACAGGGTGAACTGTGCGGTGGGTAAACGGTACGTTGATTCAGCGGTGACGTGGGCAAGCTGGAGGGTGGGATGCTCTGTGACATAAGCCAGGCACAAAGGGACAAGTCCTTCGTGATTCCACGGATATATACGAGGCCCCTGGAGACATCACCTTCATAGGGACAGAGAGCAGATGGTGGGGGATGGGGATGCGGTTCAGTGTTTCCTGGGGTCAGAGCTTCCGTTCTGCCTGAGGAAGGATTCTGCACACAGACGTTGGGGACGTGGTACAGCACCATGAATGCTTTTGATACCACTGACCTGCACACTTAAACAGGGATAAAATGGTCAATTTTGTGCATGTGTATTTTACCACAATATAAAAAAAAAATTGGAAGGAAAAGAAAAAAACAACAGCTGGGTTGGGGATGCTTGCTTCGTCCACATTCAGCAATTCGGAGAGGTGATATGGGAAGAAATCGATGTCTTTGTGTGACATTTCCCAATATACCTCATTTTTTAAAAGTATAGGTATTTTCTAATATGCTCAAAGGAAAGAACATTGCAGAATGGAATCCCCATCCTCTCTACCCAGATGCAAGCATTACCAGGGATCAGCATTCTCCCATTTTTCTTTCTGCCTCACAGACATGTACGTGTGCCCCTGTGCATGCATGCGTATATACGTGCGTATGTGTGCACGCATGGATGCCCACATGTGTGCATGTGTGTGTGGGTACATGACGTGCATGTGTGTGTGCGCATGGGTTCACGGTGTGCATGTGTGTGTGTGTGTGCGCATGGATGTGTGTGGGTTCACGGTGAGCATGCATGTGTGCATGGGTGTGTGGGTACATGACGTGCATGTGTGTGTGTGCATGGGTTCACGGTGTGCATGTGTGTGTGTGTGCATGGATGTGTGTGGGTTCACGGTGAGCATGCATGTGTGCATGGGTGTGTGGGTACATGTGTGCATTAGTGCATGCATGTGTGCACGCAGGTAATGATGCCCATATACCTGTGTGAATATGGATACATGTGTGTGCATGCATGTGTGTACACATCTGTTCGTTCTAGGATTTTAAGCAAAGTATCATACACCATATCACTAGACACATGAATATTTACACATGTATCTGTTACAGGAAAAGGATCTCTTTTTAAAACCCCATCATCTGAGGCGACACATCCTTGATCACACCCCACACGCCATCCGGGTAGTGCTGCCCGGATGCACGCCGTGTGCTTCCAGGTAACCCGAACCCTCCCTCCATGGGGACTCTTGTCATTGAAGATCCTGGGGTCTGCCTGGAGGAAATATGCGGTTCAGAGCGAGATGGGACATGTCCTTGGGGAGCGGGGGTCTCAGAGGTCAGAATGAGAAATGCATTCACCTTCTGCATGGGGAAAAATCAGGGTTGGTATCCAGGATCCTGTGTCTCGGGGGGCCTCTGCCTCTCCACATGCAGCCAGGACCTGAATCCCGGTATCATGTCTTTAAAAAAAGCCGACATCTGCACATAGCCACACACGTGTATACTTTTATTTGCTATTTAAGAGATGAACGGGTTGGGTTTCTGAGGAACACACACACACACACACAGACATAGACACACACGGCACACAACATTATTCGCGTGTTGAACTAGAAGGAAGGCCAGCCCTGCTGTTTCAGGTGATGGGACAGACACCGTGGTATGAACCTGGGACCCATGCGTGGGGATTCCCAGCAATGGGAAGGACCCTGCATGATTGCACCACCCCCCAGTCCTCCGCTGGCTGAGATCTGCCCGTTTACTGGCCAGTGACCCCAGTGACTGTCCCCTCTGTCTCCCAAGGGCTCCTGGGGCCTGACATCCTGTGGAGGAGGATATTATGCAGACAGGCTTCCTCCAGAATGGAGGTGTGCGGCTTCTCATGGGCCACTGCTGGTTTGAGGTTTTCACAGCTTTGGTGCATCACACACACGAGGCCCACGCCCAGAGTGTGGGTGGGGGCGTCTTGCTGGCTCAGGGTTTCCGACTTGGGACGCTCTGGCTGCCTTGACGTTGCTTTCTAGGGTTTGGGTTTGGGAGAGTCAACAAGAGTGGGGGGATGCGGCTCCTTCCCCGCAGAACTCGATGCCTAATGTCAGCCTTCCTGGAGTCACCTGTGCCTCCAGGTAAAGCCTTTGCTAGGTGAGTCTCAAGGGGTCTCTTGGAAGGGTTCCTATGGTGGCTTTGAACTCCGTGCACACACCTGGGTGCTCAGGACCACTGTGCTCGGAGGCTGTCCTCTGTAGGGACATTCAGCTGCAACCTGGTGGGCAATGACTATGCGTAACCCCGGCGTGGCATGAAGGGTGTTGAGGGGACCCCCAAGGCTGACTCTCAGTTCCTAAGGGCGAGCATAGCATGTGATGACCTGCTTTCCACCTGCCCGTGCCTCTGCCCCCCCCAGGACATGCACGGGCACAGGGCAAACCTAGGAACATGGGTTTGATTCTAAAAGCACGCAGAGGGCAGGGGCTGCAGCCTCTGGAGGCCGGCATCTGGGTCCACGCTTTCTACACTCAGCTCTGGGGGCACAGCACATAACAGGAAGCTGGAACCATGACTGCCTGCCCAGTCCCTCCCCAGAGCAGGGGCCTCTGTGAAGGGTGGTCACTTGCAACCTTTCCAGATTCCACACGTAGACATCCCAGTGTGTGTGGAAGAGGAGAGGTCACCCCTTGGCCATGTGGTCTGGAGGACGGAGTCTCTGTGGGCAGCTCTGTGCCGGGCATTCACATCGGAAACCCTGCAGGGGACTGCTGTGTCCTGCTCCCAGGAGCCCTGCACACGGAGGGACAGGGTCCTACGAAGCAGGGTCCCCCAGGATCCAACGCCAGGCGTGGTGGGCCTCCTGCGGTCACATCCAGGCGTTGGGCTTCAGACACACTGGCCCTTTCAGAGTGACTCAAACGGAGTGCCCTGGAGTGACCATCACAAGCTGGAGACTCGGAGCCACAGGAATTCATCCTGAGCAGCTCTGGAGACCAGAGTCAGAACCCAGGCGGGGCAGGGCTGCTGAGACCCAGGGGGAGCAGGGTCGTGCTCCCTCCTGGGGCTCCAGGGAGGGTCCTTCCTGCCTCTTCCAGCTTCTGGGGTTCCTGGCGTCCTTGGGCTGGTGCCTGTGTCCCTCCCATCTCTGCCTCGGTCCTCATGTGTCTTCTCCTCTGTGTCTGTGTCTCCTCTCCTGTCTCTTATGAGGACCCCTGTCATTGGATTCAGGGTGGGCTCAATTCAAAAGGTCACATTCAAAGGTCCTGGGTGGACAATGGGTTTAGGGAGTCACTATTCGCTCTAGGAAAGCTGTGTCCGTTTTCCTTCTGAAGCCCTGACGACAGGAGCAGGTGCCCCCAGGGGTCCCTAGATGGCAGCTGTCGAGCTCCGTCTGTGGGTCACAGCTCCAGTGGGGGAGGCTGCCTGTCCCGCAGCCATTCCCCCCGGAAGGTCCCTGAGTCTGAAGTCGTGAATGCCTTCGTGATGAAGCAAGTACCAGAAACTTTGCTGTTTCAGGCAAATCCCACGTTCCTGGAAACCCGGACATCCTGGGATATGCTTCCTTGTCTCCCCGAAGCAACTCTCATATCGGGGCTGCTACAGACATGTCCTGGGCTCTGGAAGACACAAGGATCCCCCTGCCCACATGCTGAGGCGGCCAGCAGGCACAAAGCGGCCTTGGGCGCTGATCTTTCCCCAGGCGTGTGTGACCCGTGCTCTTGTGGCGTGCCTGGGCCCCTAAGAGGTCTTGTCTGTGAGTCAGGGGCTCCCAGCTGGGAGTAGGAGGCAGAGGACCAGTCAGAGGGCACCTCGGGGTCAGCTGGCCCCCAAAGCATGCCCGAAAGCCTGGTGGAAGGCGTGGACAGCCGTCGTCCTTCACGGAGCTTAGCCTCAGCAGGATCTCATCTGCGTGCAGACCCTGTGCCCGGGTGAGGGACCTGACCCACACCTTCTGGACACACGTCCTCGCTGCCTGAACACAGACTTGTGACGTTTTGTAGAATGTGAGGCTCAAGGAATCAGAGTGACCAACCCTTTGGAAGCCCTTGCAATGGTCGTTCCTGGGGTGACCCGGTGACATAGGGGGAGGGGAGCCTGTGAGCTTCCAGAGCACCGAGGCCAAAGGGGCCTGTCTACCCTCCCACGGGTGAATCCCAGCACGCACTGGACAGAGGGGGGAATGAACACCAAGTCCAGGCTCTGCGGGCTGGGGAGCAGCAGGTGTCCCCGGCGGCCAGAGCAGGAGGCTCAGAGAACCAGGCAGGTGGATGTTGGTTGGCGATGGGTACTCAGCTGGGCTGGCTGGGCCGCTTCATCGGTTTGGGTCCTCATCCTCGGGGAGCAGGGCCAGTCCGCGCCCTGTGCGGTGGAACTGCGGGGTGTTGTGTCCCGTTGGGTCCCGATGCCCTGCGGCCGTGTTGGAACACCAGACACGAGCCCACGGGGGAACCCTCTCCATGCACACGTGGACGCATGTCCGCCTGGGAACCCTCTCCATGCGCTTGGGGGCCATCGCCACGGTGGCAACACGCTGACGCGGGGACCGTCTCCGTGCGCGTGGTGGAGAACGCGCAGCGGAAGCAGCACCAGGCCGGCGGGGAAGGACCGTGCCCTCCGCCCGCCAGCCGTCGCGTCCACTCCGGGGGTGCGGGGCTCAGAACACGCTCTCCTGCCTCCTGAGAGAGGGCCGGCTGGAGGCGTCGAGCCCGTCGCCGTGGCCGCTGGACATGGAGCGCGCCGACAGAGTCCGGGCGGAGAACAGGGTGTCCAGGCGCGAGTCCCGGCGGCCGCCCGGCAGGGGCCCGTAGCCCAGGTAGCGCCGCAGCCGCTGCTGGAACTCGCGGGACGCGAAGTAGTACACAAAGGGGTCCAGGCAGTTGTTGACGCAGCTGAGGCAGAGCGTGAGTTTGTAGACGTGGTAGTAGCTCCCGCCCAGGAACAGGCGGCTGACCATGTGCACCAGCAGCACGAAGTTGTTGGGCGCGAAGCAGGTGACGAAGGCCAGCAGCACCACGACGGCCAGGCTCACGGCGCGGCGCTTCTGGCTGCGGCCCTGCGGGTCGGCCGTGCGCAGCAGCGTCAGGATGGTGGCGGTGTAGCAGGCCACCGTGACCACGAAGGGGATGAAGAAGAGCACGATGAAAAGCGTGAAGAGGAAGATGGCCCACATGGCCACGCTGGGCAGCATGGTGGACTTGAGCACGTCGAAGCAGGTGACGATGCCCAGCGCCTCCACGGTGTAGGTGAGGTCGGTGCGCGCCAGCGGGGACAGCGCGCCCAGCAGCAGCAGCCAGATGCCGGCGCACGTGGCCACGGCGTAGCGGCGGCGGCGCCAGCGCGCGGAGGCCAGCGGGTACACGACGCCCAGGAAGCGCTCCACGCTGATGCACGTCATGGTGAGGATGGACGAGTACATGTTGGCGTAGAAGGCCACGGTGACCACGTTGCACAGCAGCTCCCCGAAGACCCAGTGATTCCCGTTGCAGTGGTAGTAGATCTGAAAGGGCAGCACGCTGGCCAGCATCAGGTCCGTGACGCTCAGGTTGATCATGAAGATGACCGACGGCGACTTGGGCCCGATGTGGCAGCAGAGGACCCACAGGGAGAAGAGGTTGCCGGGGATGCTGACCAGCGCCACCAGCGAGTACACGACGGGCAGGACCACCGCGATGGTGGGGTCCCGCAGCATCAGGATGGTGGCGTTGTCCGGACTCGTCACATTCATGTCCATCCTGGCGCTGCTGCTCCCGCGCGCGCGCGGGTCTGGAAGGCAAGGGGCACCCGGGTGAGGGGGGAGCAGAACGCGGCTCCCTGCCGGCCCCCCTCTCCCGCCTCTCGCGCTGCCCGCACCCTTGCGCCCGCCTGCTGTGGTCCCCCCGGGTCATGGAGCTGACTCATACGCGCTACATCCTGCAAAGCCGCGTCACACCCGGACGCCCCCCACCCCCCGTGTGCCAGGACACCTGGCCCTTGCTTGGACAGTCCGTCCCTTCCTGCTACTTGGAAGCGCAGGGAGCGTGCTGCAAGCTTTGGTGCAGCGGCTTCATCGTTGGGGCCAGGAGGGCACCACGGGAGACGTGCCAAACAGTTGCGAGGTTACAGAGTTTCGGAGGCGCAAACCGGGTTTCCAACTGCAAACCTTTCTTGGGACCCCTGGGAGGTGGAAGACGCCACCCGGAGTCCCTTCTGACTACCGCTGGCTGCTCTACCTGGCCACACGGGGGCGCCCTGCCACCAGCACTGACCTTCCAGCAGCTCCAGCCAGGTCCCCCAGTGGCCTGGCCTCCTGCTTTCTTCTGTTTCCCGCTTGGACACCCCGCCTCCGCTCACCTGCGGCTGGGGCCCTAATCTTGGGGTGCGCACTGGGGGCTGCTCGTTAGTAATGGGAGGGGGCTTTGGAGGTCCTGATGAGGGCTTTGGGAGGGCTCCACATGGACCAGGCAGGAAGTCCCCTGCTTACTCACCAGTGGCCCTACAACCCCTGCTCCGCATCTGTTTACGTGCATGGCCACGGGTGGAGGGAATAGTGTGTCCACCTGCCGCACGGTGGTTTCACATCTCTGTTTCCAGGTGACAGCACCCACACACTTGTTTGAAGGTACGCTTGTGCACCTGTCCCAGCGATCAGACACACACGCCTCTAGTCTGGTTTCCAATGCCCTCCCAGCCTCCCAGGTACACCAACCCAGACGCCCACATAGGCAGCCCTGTCCAGCTGGGGCAGACAGGGTACCTGACCGGTCTCCACATTACCATCTGGGTCTTATCTCTGCTTTGTACTCTTGATTTCTCGAGCTAGGTCCCACGGCTTTCCCTAGACTGTGGGTCTCTGGAGTGGGGCTATGTAATAAACTGAATATATACCAAGAGAGGAAGACACAGCAAACTCTGGGAATTTTGCTTAACCAAGTTTTCTGAAAACAGTGATTTGGTTTATTAATTTTGGACCTCCGCCAGGGGCTCCCGGTCAGGCCCCACCTGTGCCCTGTATGTGAGCCAGGGCCGACTGGGCAGCACTGTCCCAGGTGGAGGTTGGCTGTGGGAGTAGATGTTATTTGTGCGATGGGCAGAGCCACATCTTGTGCATGCTGGTGGAGCCCAGGGGCATGGGGGAGGGAGCGTGCCTGTGCTAGGGAAGGAAGCGTGTGTCTTGCAGCGACAACGGTGGCTGGTGTGTCCACGAGGCTTGGCTACAGCCCCCACTTATCCAGTTGGGTACACATGCCAGGGTGTCTGGGACGGGGTTTCCTAGGTGTGCGCAGCCCGCCCTGAAGTAAAGACATGATGCTCTATCATGCGGTGGGCCTTGTCTAATCAGGGGAAGGCCTGAAAAAGCAAACACAGACATTTCCTGGTGGCAGAAGGAGTTCTGCCTCCAGACTGCAGGGACAGATCTGTCGTGAGTCTCAGGACTGCCCACCTGCCCTGCAGATTTTAGACTCAGCAACCCTGCAGTTGTGTAAGCCCTATTTCTTATCACAAAATTTTATAAGTCGCTATATATGCATGTGTGTTTATTTACATACATACACATGCATATTGTCTTGCATATATTTATACAAATGTATGTATACACACTTACCCTATTCTGTATGCATGTGTGTGCATGTATATCTAGTGTATTGTATATGTATAAATATACACACTCCCCCCTGCATATTTATCCTCTCACATCCATATGCGTGCATATAGACACACTCTCCGTTGCATATTTACCCTCTCACATCCGTATGCGTGCATATACACACTCCCCGTTGCATATTTATCCTCTCACATCCGTATGCGTGCATATACGCGCACTCCCCGTTGCATATTTACCCTCTCACATCCGTATGCGTGCATATACACACTCCCCGTTGCATATTTATCCTCTCACATCCGTATGCGTGCATATACGCGCACTCCCCGTTGCATATTTATCCTCTCACATCCGTATGCGTGCATATACACACTCCCCGCTGCATATTTATCCTCTCACATCCATATGCGTGCATATAGACACACTCTCCGTTGCATATTTACCCTCTCACATCCGTATGCGTGCATATATGTGCACTCCCTGTTGCATATTTATCCTCTCACATCCGTATGCGTGCATATACGCATACTCCTTGTTGCATATTTACCCTCTCACATCCATAGTGCATATCGACACACAACCAATCGCATATTTATCCTGTTACATATGTATATCCTCCTTCCATAGCACTGTGTCCCATTGCATAAAAGTAGATGTATGTACACACACGCATGCCATCATGTGTGCACTCTATTGCACACACACATGCACTCTCTATTACATACATATCTCTGCACACACACGTGACCTCTTGAGCATTCTCCTGTTGCTCATACAAGCCTGCGTGGATGCACGCCTTCTCCACCGTGTGCATTCTGTGGCACATATGTGCTTGCCCATGTATACACACCTAGAGATGGGTGTACTGGGTACAAGTCTTACTGCACACGTATGTGGGTTTCTATGCATCCACACGCATGTGCTGTGATGTGTGTATACGTGCCCTCGCGTGTACATCCTATGGATGCGTCCACTCTGTACCGAGGCTCCCACCACATGAGCACATGCTCTGGGACTTGACGTCCCATCGTGCGTATCTATGCGTGTGAACGCGCTATTGTCCAGGTGAACGCCCGTGTGTACTATGTGCATGTGTGTACATGTGTGTGCATACATGTGCACATGTGTTCTGTGGCACACACACCCCATTGCCTTATATCTGGGTATCTAGGTGGTCTGTACTCATTCATACGCATGGATCTCCGTTCTTGTGTCTGCTTCTCTGCAGAACCCTAACCGACACAGGGATGGTGGCCTGCCAAGGGGCCTCATGAGGCTGGAGACAGTTAAAGCTGTTTGTGATGTTTGTGCTGATTCTCATCTTCAGGGACTGTGGGCCCCTCGCAGGCTGTCCCACGGCAGCGTCATTGGTGGGGCCCAGCTCTGGCCTCGCTGACCCTTGTCCCCAGCTGTGTGCAGAGGCCCGGCTGCAGGGATGCTCCTCGTTAGGACATGGGCCCTGCTCCTGGGGGGCCAGGGTCTCCTCTGGTGGTGCATTTGGCCCCAGAACCCCAAGTACCGTGCACAGCCCAGCAATCAGGGTGCCTGCCCCACGCAGCCCTCTCTCTGCTCTTCATTTGCATCAGGCTCAGACATCCTCTGCCCTCCACGATGGCCTCCCTATTTGCTTTCATGCCGACGTTTCTGTGATGAAAATCCCTGCGGGTTTTGTCCAGTTTAGCCCCGCCCCTTGGAGCGACCAGAGATGCACAGCTGGAGACAGACCCAGGGGCTTTCTCTGCAGACGACAATCTGGTCCTTGGAGGAGAATCATTACCTGCGATCACAATCTGGGAGCCTCCTCCTGCATATTATTTGCACACTTGCAAGAGGGACGCGGCGCGGTGCGGAATCCTATAGAGAGAGGTGGCTTTGAATTCCAGACGCTCATGGAGGTGGACTGGAATCCCCGCGGGAGGCCCCGGGAACCAACTCCCTCGTGCCTTGGCCAGCTGGTTGGGCTTTAACAGCTCACAACCTCATAAAGCCGCATGGGAGGGCTGAGCAGATCGGCCTGGAATACGGAAACCCCACTGGACGCTGCAGGTGTGAGCCTCCTCCTCCCGCTGCTGGAACCGAGGCTGTGAACTCTGATTTCTTCTGCGGACCTCCAAGCCCGGGCTCTTCTGCCCTCACGGTGAACCGTGCAAACCCTCACACCCGCTTCCGGCCGCCTGTCCCTCCCACCCTCCCCGACAGTCGAGGTGATTCTTTTGATTAAACCGTCTGGAGGCATGGTGTTGGTGGTTTGCTTCATCTCCCCTGCGTCAGCCTGGACCGTATCTCGTCTCTCTGAGTACTGGAAAGAAGCCACCAAATGCTGGAAGTCGGGGGAGGAAAAAGCACAGCGTGTGTCTTTTCTGGCTTTCAGAGATGGTCCCGCGTGGGGCAGCCTGGTTTGGGGTCGGCTGAGGACGGTTTAGTGGGGGCTCAAGGACACCTTTGTAGGATGCTCTAAGGGATGATATGTAGACGTTGAGTTGAGGGCACACCTGGCATGCCATGGTTCCCTGGGGACGTTGGGCCGTCTGCAGGCAGGAGGAGAGGGCCTCCCCAGAGCCCGTCCGTCTACGAGAAATGAATGTGAAGCCTCCCTGTCCATTGATGGGGTTCTCTGATAACAGCCCTGGCTGAGCCAGCCACTACACTGATGGCCTCAGGCACTGCTCCTGATTCCTCCAGCCACTACACTGATGGCCTCAGGCACTGCTCCTGATTCCTCCAGCCACTACACTGATGGCCTCAGGCCACTGCTCCTGATTCCTCCAGCCACTACAGTGATGGCCTCAGGCCATTGATGTTGGCACCATCAGCTCCTACAATGAAAGACTCAGACCAGTGCTGCTGATTCCTCCAGCCATTATACTGATGGTGTCAGGCCACTGCTGCGGATTCCTCCAGCCATTTTACTGATGGCCTAAGGCCACTGCCTGCCCATTGGACACTACACCATTGGCCTCAGGGTGCTGGCCCCATTGGCCATTATTCTGATGGCCTGAGGCCATTGATGCTGGCGCCTCCCGACATTATACTCATGGCCTCAGGCCGTTGGTGTTGGCCCCTCCCAACATTGTACTGATGGCCTCAGGATGTTGCCGCTGGCCCTATTCACACTGTGATTTCACAGGAGCTCCAGTGATCCCATGGGTCACACTAACTCCTCCGCATGGCCGGCACCCAGGGCACGGTGCCGCTCGCCCATCCCGTGGTCCGTGCCGCCATGCCTGGGGGGGGGGTGAGGCTGGTGACAGGGTCACATCTTACAGACGGGTGCTCAGCGGTTGCAAGAGTGGTGAGGGGAGAGCTGGGGTTTGGATGGGCCCAGAGTGTGAGCCTCACCACCACGATACTGACTGATGGCTGGGGCCGGGGACGCCCAGCAGACGGTTCCCGTTCTGACCGGTTCTGTCCTGTGTGTGCTGCCTGCCCCTCAGGAGCCCTTAGCCCCTGTGTGTTTGGGGCGCAGAAGCCTGGGGCTGCTGCTTATGTGGAGAGCAGATCAAGTCAAAACCAGCCGGTCTTTCGCTGGAAGCCGGGAAACGCCCCGCGGCACGCAGGCCTGGGACTCGGGCCGCGGGGGCCAGACTGCTTTTCCTGATGTTGCTGGTTGAGGTCAGGACGTGGATTCCTGTTTGTAGCTGTACCAGGGGCTGCGGCTCTGGGTTCCCCAGCTGCACCATGTGGGGCTCCTACGAGCAGGGCGCGGGGCTCAGGGTGAGCTCTTGGTGGCTCAGGCCTCCCTCATGTGGACGGGAGCCCCCAAAGACGGCCTGGGCTCCTGGGGTGGGCCCCGCTGCCAGCTAGTCTGGGCGTCTGCCGTTTCCTCCTGGGGGACGCCGTGCGGGTCCACGTCCTGGAGATCCCGGGACACTGCCTTCAAAGCCCCTGCAGGTTTCTACCCGTGGCCCTGAGCAGGCGTTGCTTCCTGTCTCGAGGAGGTCCCATCTGCCGTGCCATGGGGAAGGCTCCTCAAACGGTTTAAAAACAGCCCCGACTTTCACTTTGAGTGGGATGCTTTCTGCTCCTCTAAGGTATGCTCAACTGTGCCTCTTACGGGACGGCCTCGGTCCATGCTGGGAGTCAGGAGCCAGAAGGACACGTGCCCCTTGGGGTCCCCAGGGGTGTGGGGATCTACACATACAGGGTGTAGAGCGTGAGCGAGGACAGTGACTGTGCTCGGGGGGCGTGTGCCTCATGGGGACGTGCCCGCTGCCCCTGAGCACACATCCTGCTGCCCACGAGGTCAGGCAGGAGACCCATCATTCCCTGCAAGATGCTGCCCTGGTCTTCCCAGCACAGCGGCGGCGTGGGGGGGAACTGCTTCCCTTTCTGCTCAGCGAGTGAGGGCCAGGACGTGGGCATCTATTGTTCTCCGCCCCCCGGGGGCAGCTGGCTAGCCACATGTATTTGCATGCTGTGCACAAGGGGAGAAGGCAGACGTGCGTGGAGAGTGAAGGCAGGAACACAGGCTCCGTGAAGCAGCCCTGGCCCGCTGGCCCCTGTGTCCCCAGGAGTCACCTCGGGGGGATGAAGCCCCCTCTGCCCTAGCGGAGCCCCGGCTGCAGCCCCCGTGGCATCTGGGCCCCCGTGGCATGGCCGCCGGCTGAGCTCCATGGGTGATTAATAAAGAAATCAGCTCCGGCAGACTGGGCCCCGCGAAAACGCGCACGCTTGTGGTTTGAATGGAAATTTTATCAACTGAGCCAAAGAACCGGCGAGCGAGGGACAGGCGGGGACGGCGGGTCGCCCTGTGCCTCGCAGGAAATGCTTGTGGGGCTCTGCGCACCCCAGCTGATGCTCTCCTCTCTGGGACGGCCGGACGCCCCTCGTTTCTTTGCTCCTTCACACCTTCACGGAGATGTCATTTACATATTGTAAAGTTCAGCCGCTTAAAGTGGACCGTTCTGTGGTTTTTGAACATGTTCACAGATGTGCGAACGTCGGCATAAACCCGTCCCCGAGCGTTCTGAGGGGCCCTAGAGGAGATTGTGCACCCTGGAGTGCCGTCTCCCCCGTGGCTCCCCCCCAGCCCATTCCTCCCAGATCTGACACCCCAGGTCATCACACATCTACTTCCTATCTCTGCAGACGAGCGTGTTCGCGACATTTCAGGGGCCCGGGATGGCACCGTCTGTGGCCTGTGTCGTCTGCTCAAGCGCCATGCCTTCAGGGTCCATCCATGGGGCAGCAGGTGTTAGACCTTTGGTCCTTTTCATGACGGGGTCCTATTCCTAGCCCCCTGTGAGAAGGGACCCCATTGGTTCATCCATCCTTCTGGGAATGGACACTTGGGTTGCTTCTGCTTCTTGGTGATTGTGAACAATGCTGCTAATCTTGCACGCAGGGTGCACCCCCTACTTGAAGGCTCCCAGCACTGGGCATGGGGGTCCTTTAGGCTCAGTTGGGGTACGGCTTCCTCAGGGGACATCAGAAGGCAGCTAGTGAGGAGTATCAGGGACTCAAGCTCATGAGCGCTCCTTCTGGGTTCCCGGCATCTTCGGTCACTCGTGTTTCCTGCGTGTTGGGGGCTGTCCCAGGTGCTGAGCTCAGTGTGGGGACAGGAAGCCATGAGCCAGCGGTCTGCATTGTGGGCAGCTCTCCCCTCTGGGTGTCTTGGGTTTTTCTGGTGCTTTGTTTGGCAATCCCGGGAGACCCCGAGAGCCCCCACAGAATGCCACAGCGTTGGGGATGCGATGCTGTCGGACGATGGAGAGGAAACTTGGTTCGGGTTCATGTAGGAGAATGTTCAGTCATTGGATGTGCATGGGCTGAGCTCCCAGCAGCTGCGCCCAGAGGAGCGGGCACGGGCCAGGCTCTGCTTCTCTCGGGGTGTTGCTCACCAGGCTCCGAAGCTGGGCTGACCTGAGCTGGGTTCACCTGCCACCAGATGCGGGAAGGACTGGTACCTTCCTGCACTGAGGGTGCCCAGGGTGCTGTCCCCACGTGCACCTTCAGGCTCCTCCCCAGCTGTTATCCTCGGAGGGTTGCTGCGATATGGCATGACCCACTGAAGGGCAAACATCTGCCAAATGCGCTGTGCTCTGTACTTGTTGTCAGCTACATCAGGAACTGGATGAGTGTCCTGCAGCAGTCCAAATAAGTGACCATGACCTGGGGACTTCAAGACACAGGAATCATCTTCCCCAGCTCTGCAGACCAGAAGTCTGAGATCCAGGTGGGGCAGGGCGGCTGAGATCCAGGTGGGGCGGGACCCCTGAGATCCAGGTGGGGCAGGAGCCCTGAGATCCAGGTGGGGCGGGACCCCTGAGATCCAGGTGGGGCAGGGATGCTGGGATCCAGGTGGGGCAGGGATGCTGAGATCCAGGTGGGGCAGGGATGCTGAGATCCAGGCGGGTCACAGCTGTGCTCTCTCCTGAGGCTCCCAGGGAGGGTCCTTCCTGCCTCTTCCAGCTTCTGAGATGGCAGGTGTCTCTGGGCTTGTGGCTGTGTCCCTCCCATCTGCCTCCGTCCTCACGTGGCTTCTCCTCTGTGTCTGTCTCCTCTTCTGTCTCTTACGAGGACCCCTGTCATTAGATTTAGAGCCACCCTCATCCAGAATGATCCCATATCAGATCCTTCATTAATCACATCTGCAAAGACCTTATTTCCAGAAAATCACATTCCTAGGTTCTGGGGGCATGTCTTTTGGGGACCCCTCTTCAGCCCACTGCAGAAGGTGTCAAGGAGGAGAACACTCCTAAGAGCCATTTGTACTATTTTCTGGGTCCTCTGTCTTCAATGAACGAACAGAACCAATTAAGCACCCATCAGGAGTGACTTGTGTTCGGTGTCGTAAGCACGAGAATGACCCCCTGGGACCCTCCCTCCAGCCAGCTGACCCTCACCTCATCTCAGGGTGATGATCCCAGCTACCGTGATATCCCCACCAGAGCTGAGCGATCTTCTTGGAGAGAAGACTCCCCAGGTTTCTCAGCATGCAAGGTGGAGGAAGCAAGACCATGGTTTGAAATCTGACCATGACACCGAAAATTGTGGCTATTCACACATAGGCTCCCATAACCAGCCTGATCTGGAAGGCCACCTTCTTGCCCACAGCCCCAGCATGTGACCAATGTTTGTGAAGCGACCCAGACAGGAAGCTACATTGGTTTTTCTGGTCAACTGTGGGCAACTCACCAAAGACACAAGAAAGTCTGTGGTTGTCCTAGGCTGAAGTATGCCTCCCCCCGATCTGTCTGGTGTTGAAGTCCTAATTCCCCATAAGGTCATAATGTGACCTTAGTTACAAATAGAGACTTCGCAAGTTGTTAAATGAAGAAGAGGTCATTCTGGAGCAGAATGGGACCTGACTCTAGTAGACTCTAGTACTCTAGTAAGGACAC